>JBAMCH010000002.1:820000-1058609 GCA_037075245.1 Drosophila mimetica | reverse complement strand
TCGTGCAAGAGCTCATGTACAAGCTACCCTCCCAACTCAAGCTGCAGTGGGCAATGTATGCCAGGAACGGAGACTCATCATCAGTACGGATCTTTAGTGAATGGCTATACGAAATTGCCGAGGCAGCCAGCAAGGTTACGACGCCGTTCTACAACACGAGGAACGCTACTCTGCATTACCATACGGAGGAAACGGATCACGAAGATAGCAGAGCCAAGTGCATAGCTTGCCAAAGCGCGGACCACAAACTTCATAACTGCCCGGAGTTCGAGTCTATGGCCCTGGAGGAAAGGCTACGCGTTGTACGCGTCAATAAACTATGCCATAATTGCCTAAACCGGCATCGTCGACAGTGCTTCCTGAGAAAAGTGTGCGGCATCAACGGCTGCAGGCAAAGCCACCATCCGCTGATTCATAGAGGGCTGCAACCAGACGCGTCGCGGCCAGCTATAACGTCCGACATCAGCGACGAAGTCCCTCACCACCATAACGGACTGTTCCACACTCATCGGCATATGGAAAACAGAAATTTCCGCATTGTTCCAATTAATATTCATTACAATCAACAATCACTAAATACCTTTGCATTTCTAGATGAGGGCTCCTCCGTCACCCTAATCGACAGAAAGGTCATCGAGCAACTGAATGTGAAGGGCGTCAGACAATCCCTTTGCCTAAGGTGGACGAACAATACTACACACACCGATCACGCATCCGAACGATCGTGACTCACCGTATCCAACGCTCGCACCGGATCTAAGTTCAAGCTGAGGGATGTACACAGCGTAGAGTGCCTCAACCTGCCCGCGCAATCAGTCGATATGAGCGAGCTCGCCCAAAGATTCCGATATCTAAGAGGACTCCCTACTGTTCTCATCGGTGCCAACAATTGGCATTTGGCTGTGCCCCTCAAGATACGGGAAGGAGCATGGAATCAGCCCATAGCGTCGAAAACAAGGCTAGGATGGACACTACAAAGCTGCAACACAAGGGGACCAGCAACAGAGCGGGTCAATGAGCACGTCTGTAGCTGCAGCCAACTAGATGCTGACTTACACGAAGCCATAAAGCAAACATTTGGCATGGAAACAGCTACACAACGCAAATTGCTGTCAGCAGAGGATAGTCAAGCCCTGAGCCACCTACAATCAACTGCCGTTTTCAACGATGGACGATATGAAGTCGGTCTGCCCTGGAAGGATGCCGACGCACCTCTACCCGAGAGTTACCTGAACGCACTCAACAGGCTTAAGTGCCTGCAACGCAAGTTTCTCAAGCAAAGCGAGCTGAGAGAGCAAACTCAAAAAGAAGTGGACAATCTTATCAATAAGGGTTACGCACGCAAGTTAACTTCCAAGGAGATCGCCGAACAAAACGAGCGTGCGTGGTATCTGCCTACCTTCATAACTATCAACCCTAACAAGCCGGGAAGAGTTCGCCTAGTTTGGGATGCCGCCGCCCAATCGAATGGGAAATGCCTTAACGAATATTTGCTTCGAGGACCTGACCTGCTGAAACCACTTTTTGACCTACTAATTTCGTTCAGGGTCGGCAAGGTCGCAATCTGCGGCGATATAGCAGAGATGTTCCATCAGATAAGAGTCCGACCCACGGATGCACACGCACAAAGGTTCCTGTGGTGGGACCACGGCGAGAAAGCTGAACAACCTTCAGTATACTCTATGAGCGCCCTTACATTCGGAATTAATTGCGCCCCATTTATCGCGCACTATATCCGCGACGCCAATGCAGAGCGCTTCCAGAACATTTACCCATCGGCCGCGAACGCCATTAAGAATTATCACTACGTAGACGATTTCCTATACAGCGACGTCAGCGTTGAAGCCGTCACCACAATCTCCACCCAAGTGAAACAAATCCACTCGGAGGGCGGCTTTAACATCCGCAATTGGTCATCAAACTCCGAAGAAGTCCTCAGCAAGCTGGACGCCACTAGAAACTCCCCGCTGCAGGTGGAAATTGCAGCCACAGAAAAGGTGCTCGGTCTGTACTGGATGCCCAAGCCTGACAAGTTTGTTTTCAACTTGAAATTTGCTCGGCTGAAACGCAATGTACTGGGAGAAGATGTGCCACCAACTAAGCGCGAGTTACTACAGGTACTAATGTCGATCTACGACCCATTAGGATTTATTTCGTGCTACACAATCGCGCTAAAAATCTTGCTACAAGAAGTATGGCGAAGCTCGATCAACTGGGATGAACGTCTACCATTCGAGCTAGAACCCAAATGGGCACAATGGAAACGCTCGTTGCCGATTATTGCAGCGATACAAATTCCAAGATGCTACTTCAATTCAGATGACCGCGTGAGCGACGTGCAGCTGCACACATTTGTCGACGCCAGCGAAATGGCTTATGCAGCGGTCTGCTATCTACGCATATGCCACGGCGAGTCAACTTACCTAAGTTTTGCGGCATCGAAGGCAAAGGTAGCCCCTCTTAGCCCAGTATCGATTCCCAGGATGGAGCTTCAAGCCGCGGTTATCGGAGCAAGACTCAGCAAGCAGATCCTCAGCAACTCACGACTTCAAATAAAATCCTGCTGGTACTGGTCCGACTCCAAAACCGTCCTAAGCTGGCTGCGCATGGACCCACGGAAATTTCAGCAGTATGTTATGCATAGAGTTGGTGAAGTCCTGGAACACACCAACGTGAACCAATGGCGGTGGGTACCTACCCACGTTAACCCCGCGGATCTCGCAACGAAAACCACCAGTCTTAAGAACGCCAACTCATGGCTCAACGGCCTGGCGTTCCTGGTGCTTCAGCCATCCCAGTGGCCAGAGCCCTGCGAACTCGGCACAACGCGAGAGGAAATACGCCAAGGACTGCTTGCCATTCACACTGGAACGCTTCGACCCCTCCTAAACGAAGATTACTTCTCAGACTGGCGTAGATTGTATCGTGCTCTAGCCGTCTTCTTACTTTACATAAAGCGACTACGAGCAAAGGTGCGCAAGGAACCACTACCGAGAAGCGTATCCTGCCAGTTAGTGCAACAGGCACAAATCATCCTATGGCGCTACGCCCAGGCTTCCGAGTTTGCGTCGGAGATCCAATGCTTGGATCGAGGTAAATGTATTCACCGCAAGTCCAAACTAATAAGTTTGAACATTTTTCTAGATCACCACAAGCTTCTCCGGATTTGCGGACGAGCGGAAAATTTAAACAGCCAACAACAAATCGTACTGCCCTACGCACACCCTACAACACGCCTTATAGTGGTATGGCATCACAATGAAATGCACCACACATCCCACGAGGCATGCATAAACCGAATCCGAGGCACCTTCTATATTCCACGATTGCGAGTCCTCTACAAGAACGTGCGCAAGTCCTGTCAACGGTGCAGGTTAGAGACCGCCAGACCAGATGTTCCACAAATGGCTGCCTTACCAGCCGCTTGACTGGCATCATTCCAACGACCGTTCACATACGTGGGTATTGACTATTTCGGCCCGATGTTGGTCAGTGTCGGACGCCGCAGGGAGAAGCGTTGGGGAGTCATTTTCACCTGCCTCACGATTCGGGCAGTCCATTTGGAGCTGGCAAATTCCCTTGATACGGCCTCGTGTGTTATGGTTATTCGCAACTTTATTAACCGAAGAGGATCACCCCGGGAAATCTACTCGGACAACGGGACTAACTTCAAGGCCGCCGAAAAAATCATCTGCGAAGAAAGCCTGAAAATCGACTACGAAGAAGTGGGAGTAACGTTCGATCAAATCCAATGGAAATTCAACCCACCAGCAGCACCTCATAATGGGGGAGCTTGGGAGCGGCTCGTCCGCTCAATTAAAAAGGTGCTGCACGCTATCTGCCCCACGATGAAATTCACGGATGAGGGACTTCGAAGCGCCCTATGCGAGGTGGAATTCATAGTCAACGCCCGACCGCTTACGTTCGTGTCACTCGATTCAAAAGACGACGATGCTTTAACGCCGAATCACCTCCTACTGGGATCAGCGAGTGGCCACAAGCCAGTCGTCGAATCGACAAACAACGTGCGACATATGTGGCAGGCTACCCAACTATTTGCTGACCATTTCTGGAGACGCTGGGTCCGCGAATACGTCCCAGATCTAGCTCGAAGAGGAAAGCGACCACCCATAACCATCGGCGACGTCGTCCTTATCGTGGACGAGAACCTGCCACGAAACAGTTGGCCCAAAGGCATCATTGAAGAAACAACTTTGGCGAAGGACGGACAGGTTAGGCAGGTATCCGTAAGGACTACCAAGGGAACGCTTCGAAGGCCCGTAGCCAAGATCGCTGTGCTGGACGTCGGCACTGATGAGGGTAAACACGCCCACAAAGAGAGCAGTTTACGGGGGTGAGAATGTTGCCGCCGAAATCTTGCCTAAAATCAATAAGCCCGATTAAAGGGCGCTGTTAAAAGCGTATTCGCAGCCAGGCAACTCAACAGTTATATCGAAAACAAATTTTCGGGGGCCTAGCCAATATGAAAATTTAATTCTGTTTGTCAGTTTGTCAGTCTGTCAGCTTGTCTGTGTGTCCCAAAACATGGTTTTAAAGTCCTGAAAATTTGATACGATGTTGAACAGATCGATATAAGAAACTTTAGTTCTACCACTTTTGAAAAAACCCGCTACTTTAGCGGGAAAACATATATATATAGCTAAAATACAGAAGGCTGTAAACTACTAAAGCTACAGACTTGTGCTGTATCTCGTTTGAAAGGTATTTTGAAATGCTATAAGCGCCTCCTATATGTAATTTGTGTAAATGTAATAGTTAAAAAGATATTCACAATTTTTTTTAACTTTTTCTTTGCTTTTTTTTATTTTTCTCAAAAACGGATCTAACTATTTTCTTTAAAACTTTAGACAGGATAGCCCTTGAGATTCCTTAAATTTTAATATATAACACATTACTGTAAAAAGTCACGTTTCAAAGTTATTCAGAAAATGGCCACTTTTTCCAGCCCAAAACAACTTACGCTGCCTAAGCATTGAATTTTGTAAGGGCGTATACAAACTGTAGGGTCAAGGAATCGTTAAAATTGTTTTAAACTAGTACATTTAGGAAACTTTTGTTTTACGACTTTTGAAAAAACAAGCTAGTTTGGCGGGAAAACCGCCGAAAAAATACATTTTAAAAAGGGTAATTCATCTTTCGTGTATAATCATCTTTCGTCACAAATGTTGATATCAGAACTTTTGTATGTTTAAGGTGGGATCGTCACTAATTTTTTACCTCGTTAAGAGCTGTTTTTGTTTGATTAATAAATAAGCAACAAACATAAAACAGCAAAAAAAAATACATAATAATAAGAATATATAAAAAAAAATCTCGTTTTTAATATTATAAAGTTTTCTAAATTTCTATATTTCTTTTATGATACAAAACAATATCTATAATCTTTAAATATTCAAATATATAATATACTCGATGTATATTACTATAAAAGAATTTAAGTCCATTTGCGTCATGTTCCCCCCGCCAAAACCATAAGACCTAAAATTCTGGAAAAAATTGTGTCTGAATCGTGTGTTAGAAAAGGTGTGCACTAAGAAAGCATTTTTTAAAATTCGGCTCCTAAGGACTCCCAGGAATTTCCAAAAATTCAAAATTTCTTGATCAAAACATTAACTATTCCCACAGTTTTCAACCAAACAAGTTGATATTTTTATTTTAAGCTTTATTTGTGAAAATCTTTGAAACCCCAGAAGATGAGCTCCAATCGACTTCCGGTTGGTGCACCTAATTAATTTTTCCGCACCGATTATGTGATCGGATCCGTTTTTAGTTTAAAATGTGGAGCTATGCCATAATTTTTTTTTTTTACCCACGATTGATTTTATATAATTGTTTTTATAAGATTTAGGGGGTTGAGGGTGGCCTTTTTGGAAGCACGTTGTTTTTGTTTTTTGTATGCTTCCGCAGTTCGCAGCACTCAAGAACGAATTCTGAACACAGCTCTCATAAAAACAACGTCAGAAGAAGCAGAGCGAGAGAGTAAAGAGCAGAGAGAGTCATTTGAAACGCAAGAGAGGCGGGCAAAGTTTTTTTTCTGGTTTAGAAATTCCTGATCAAAATTTCACAATTCTAAGTCAAATGTGAAGCTAATCCATTAAATCCAAATGGAATTTTCGGTTTGACTTAAAATAATTTTTAGAATGGATTTCAAGGAGAGAGCAGTGCAAAATTTTCAGTGGTCAAAGTAACATGTAAAAACGAAAACACACACGCACACATCGACAAGTCGGCATATAGGTTGCTTCTACGGGAATGTGACTGCCTTGGTCCGACTGGCTGTCCCGTTCTGGCCTGACGGACTCCGCGGAAAAGCCGTTGGGTTAGCATCTGCATCGTCTATGTAAAATTATCTGAACACAAGTTTTGAAAGAATTGTTATAGAGGATGGGCGCACGAAGGAAATTGTTTGAAAGATGTGTATCCAAAAGACACAAGAAACCTTAAAAATTTCAAAATTTTGACTTTTAGATCGAATTACTCCCACAGTTTAAACCCAAAAGAGTGATTTAGGTGCGCCATGTTTTAGTTTTCTTCTATTTCCGGAAATATTTTAATCGAGGTGGTGAGCCCCAACCGACATGGGGGCACTTAATTTTGTTTAACCTACCGATCCTGCGTTTTTCGCTTAAACCATGTTGACCGAAGCGTTCCATAGGTATTTGTGTGTTATTGTTTATATTTTGTTTTAAATTTTAAACGTTATTTGGGGTTAATTGGCAACACGCTGTCTGGTTTTCCTTTTAGCTGACAATTTAGCTGACCAAAATGGAAGATTAAGAATCCATCGGCTGAAAAATACTTTCTAAGACAGCCGCATCCTTGGGCTATCTTCAAAGGGCTGACGGTTCATGGTCAGACTCTAGTGAAGAGTCTCTAAAACTACTCCTGGACGCTGATTTCCCAGGGAGCCTGCAAACAGGACATCCCCCAGGAAGAAACACTGCAGAAGGAATAAACTTAAATATCTTACTATCAGACCATAATATTAAATGGTCCATTCATAATTTCAAACCATACAAATCGCCGGACCTGACAATATAGCACCGGCACATATTCAACAAGCAGGACAGTTAGCTATAAACTGGCTGAGAAAAATTTTCCAGACCATTTTTGTAGTAGGAGAACTACCAACCGGATGGCGGGAAACGAAAGCGGTCTTCATTCCCAAGGCAGGGAAGGCCACCCACACCATAGCAAAGGACTTCAGGCCAATAAGCCTGACATCTTTCCTGCTTAAAAGCTTCGAGAGGCTACACCTAAGAGCCACCATTGACCCGGCACAACTGTCTGAGGCACAACACGCTTACACCAAGGGTACGTCAACGAATCGGCTCTACATGTCGTGGTTAGTAGCATCGAGAAATCACTCAGCAATAAGGAGTACACACTGATCGCATTCCTTGACATAGAAGGAGCCTTAAGCAACGTGCTTCCCACGGCAATGACGGAATCCCTCAAAGAACTAGGGGTTGAGACACCATTGGTGGGGCCACACTAGGGACCTCAACCCAGACTGGACTAGTGAAGAGAGGCACTCCGCAAGGACGTGTACTATCACCCCTCTTGTGGAATATCGCGGTAAATAAGCTACTGCGAATTCTTGACGATGTCGCTATCATTTTTAATTATAAGTACCCACAAACGCTGTGCGATCTTAGGACCGCAAAACTAAAAATACTATCGGAATGGACGATAAAAAACGGACAGTAAATCCCTCAAAAACGGAACTAGTGCTTTTTACAAACAGATACAAAATCCCAAAACGTAGCCCACCAACTCTGAACAACTGTAATCTCTCTTTTAGCGAGCAAGCTAAATACTTGGGGTAGTACTGGATAAGCGTCTTAAATCGGGCTTAAACAACCAAGAGAGAACCAAGAAAGCGACCATTGCACCTTACTCTTGTAAAAAAGCGATCGGGCTAGGATGGGGTATGTTCCCAAAAACCGTCAATTGGATATACACAGCGGTAGTCAAGTTAATCCTACTATTCGAGGTGGCTCTGTGGTGAACCGCTCTGCACAAACGACTCCCCTTAACGAAGTGCAGCGCATGGCGGCTTTGTGCTTTAGTGGAGCTTTTCGAACTACCCCAAACGAAGCGTTGAACGCGATATTGAACCTCCCGATCCTGGTTCCAGGGCCAAATCGGCAGCCATTCGACTGAGGGATATAGGGCAATGGAAAGCCCAACTCTATGGATCTATGTAAAACCCGTGAATACAGTCACACACCCTTCGAAGCTCTGATCCCAGGTAGGGAAGAATGGGATCAGAGCCGGTCGAGCCCAATAGACGCAATCTGCTTATATACAGACGGCTCCAAATTAGACGGACACGTATGTGGAGGCATATACTCCGGACAATTAGAGATCAGGCAGTCTTTCAGACTTCCAGACCACTGCAGTGTCTTCCACGCAGAAGTGCATGCTATAAGGGCAGCACTCGTCTGCTTAAGGGATAAAAACACTTAAGACAGACACATAAACATATATAGTGATAGCTAAGCGGCTATTAAATCAATCTACTCCCCAATCTACTCCTCCAATCTACAAACTCCCGAGCAATAGCAGACTGTCGCAAATCTCTCCACGAGATGGCTAGTCAGTTTACTGTCAGCCTTATATGGGTTCCGTGTCACCGGGATAGGCAACTGTATAGCGGACAAGCTAGCGAGGCAAGGCACCCCGATACCTCTCCTTCCAGAAAAGGAGAATGTTGGCATGCCTATGGCTACGTGCAAGCTAATTATTAAAAATCAATTCAACAATTTAACCAACGAACATTGGCAAAACACACCACTGTGCCAAATTTCTCATCAGGCATGGCCTGTAATAAACCATAAAAAACATCGGAGCTACTTAATTTCAGCCGCGCGAAGTATAGCATGCTAATTCGAGTTCTTACAGGCCACTGGCTCGTTGGAGCACACGCCGGTAGGCTAAAAGCCCCAAAAATTGATTTCTGTAGAAGCTGCAGGGATGGGGAAGAAGAGAAAACGGTGGAACAATTACTCTGTTCTTGCCCAGCCCTATACAGGGCATAAACGATATGACCAAAATATCGGAGATTAGCCTTAAGAATTTAAGCTATTTTATAAAATCCGCTGGATGGGGGACCTGCTGATCAGGTCCTAAAGGCTGACTCATAACGGATAGGGGACTCACGAAATAGAAAGATCATACGGTACCACAATGGACCCACAGAGGTCTAAGTGTGCCAGGCTGTAGTTTGGCAGCCGTCCTAACCTAACATAACGTAACCTATTTATAGTATTTATTCTATGTATAGCCATATGGAAAAAAAATGTATAAAGTGATTATGAAATAACAAATTTAAGCCAATCTTTATGAACTCCTTTGTTATTAATATTTAAAGCTTCAAAAAGACACCCAATAAAGCTTTTACACACATTTGAAGTTCAAGCGACGAATCTTTGAAGTATGGCACTGCCCTAGAAGAATGTAATTCTCAAGTACATATTCCTAAGATGTGCTATATATAGAAGTTTCGATGCTCAGCTCACATCCCCCCTCCATCTGAAGAGGTAGCGTTGACGACCTACCGAAAGTCATATAAAGCCACCGGGCGCTGAAAGCTGGATACGTCAATCACGAAGATCTATCAAGATCAGTCAAGATATCAAAGTCAGCAAGTCAGCCAGTACAGTGAACTACCAGTGAACAACAACAGCTCGAATCGCCGGAAGCAGCGCCATGGGAGCCTGCAAGGAGCAAGATCGCTACGTCGGTATGTTCGTTTACACTAGGCGTTGAATCGAAGTTAAGCGCTCGGCAGCATCCCTGCGTAACATGGACTTCCAGTGCGACCTGAGTTAAACACTAGTGGGGCCGTCCGGAAAAGAGCCAGACACAGGCGGTGATGTATCGAAAGAAGAAATTCCTGGAGTTCGCGGCCTCTGTTCACCCTGGTCTGAGAACGGTGACGCTTCCCAAAACCCGCGCAGCTGATCTCCTGACGAGTCCAAGGTGCTACACTTAGGCGTGGAACATCAGAGACGAGCAGCGCCAAGCGTCTTCAATAAGCTTAAAGGATCGTCAGCTACAGGGAGCTACAGAACCGGAGCACCCAGACAACGGGGGAGCACGAAGTCATCAAGGCGACCAGGAGTCATGGACAGCCCGAGGGGCAATATCAAGGCCACCCGAGAGAGCAAACTATACTATTACCCCGTAATAAAACCCACTTAGTACCCGTGAATTCTGTGCTTTCTCACTGATATACTGGGCGGTCACGCTTATATAAATTTGGTGGGTCGAACACACGATTGTACTGAGCTAGCCGCACGAATCTCGTAGCGAGCAGACCTAACAAATCAGTTCCTTACAGCACTTATCTGTTTATTTATTTGACTTTAATTAAGAAAAACAGCCAATCTAAACTTTATTTGCATTTCTTTTTTTATATTATCTTTCAGTTCGTTACATCTGGCGCCCAACGTGGTTGTCCCACCAGTGAAAGCGTCTTAAAGCAGAATGGGAAAGAAATGTATTTACCGCCTTAAGACAGAGGACTTCTAGGCTAGGCAAAGCTCTGGAAGGCAAAGCAGAAGACAAGAGAAGGGCATTGTCAGAATACTATTTTGAGACGGAGAATGACCTGAAACTTGCAGTAATCTGGATCGAGTTGGAGGCAGCATACCCCGATAAAATAAGTCCAACCGTCAAACTGACACCCGCACACCTGACACTGACAAGGGGAACACATAGTGGCAAGTCTGAGCTTTGACAACATGCAAAAGGAAAGTGAAAATAGAGAGCCAAGCCAGGAGAGGAAAACGACAGCACCGATACCGACACCCGGCCAGCCAGACTATGCCAAGGCCGCGAAACAAATACGCGAATGGTCCTTCAGATTCGTCGGTGTTGAGAAAGCATTCTAGTTCCTAGAGCAATGGAATGGTCCGCCAACACATACGGATTGGACGTGGATCTGATTCCACGAGCTATGCCAAAATTACTCAAACGAGGGGCATTGATGTGATCCATTTGCAATAACATGCAATGGAGAACTTGCCAGCGGACACCACCACAACAGGTCCAGCGGTTGCAGCCAACTAACACCCCGGATAACGGAAAACGAAGAGCTCCACAGCAAGGCCAACGGCATCAGGCAACCGACGTAGCTTACGAATGTCAATGGACACCACACCGCGGTGCAACGGAGCCAGCAGATACAACCAACCCAAGCCGTGTGGAGGCCACCAAACACCACGCAGAGGCCACGGGATAGTACCCACATCACAGACCCCCAGGAGCCCTGTTGAAAATGTGGAGGGTCCGGACACTGGGAACGCGGCTGTCGAAACCAGCGAAGTCGGTGTCAGGAGTTAGGTTGGCAGACGGAATATGCAGCGGAATCAACGCACAGCTCGAGGTGGAAGTCGAGTTCGGGAACAAAAGACTGGCTATGAGCCTGTTGATCCTAGCAGGAGTAGTGGATTCATTGATGTGGGGTTGGAACTTTCTAACACAAATCGGAACCGAGATAAACTGCGCTGGACACGAAATTACAATTCCATCCAGGGGTCGATACAATGGGAGGCTCGAGGGAAAGTTATCGGTGACAGTCGTTCAACAGGCAAGCGAGAATAACGACATAACAAAATTACTGGACGCACAGTTAGCAGACTTCAACACCATGTCGGGAACGTCGAAAATGTCCGAGCTTCTAATCACGAAGAAGGACGACAACGCAAATCAAGCAACGATACTACCCCAAGAATCCAAAAATTTAAGGGGAAACTGGATGAGCTTCTCCAAATGGGATATATAGAGCACTCAAAGAGCTCATACAGCTCCCCCATCGTGATAATAAAAAGAAAACGGGCAAGTGGAGACTCTGTGTCGATTTTAGGCAAATCAACGCCAAGTCTAAAAAGCATGTTTACATAATGCTACGAATAAAATATATTCTCGACCAACTAAGGGAAGCATACATCAGCATTTTGGACATGAAGGATGGGTACTTGCGAATCCCACTGGAAGAAAAAAGTTGGCAATACACGGCGCTCACAGTGCCCGGAAAAGTCTTATACCAGTGGAAAGTAATGCCTTTTGGACTTTACTCGGCTTCTGCGACTTTTCAACGGGATCGGTCCCGAAATGTAACCCCATGCTTTTGCCTACCAGGACGACATACATAATAGTGATCAGACGCATGCTGGAAGAACAGAAAGCGAACCTGAGTGAAGTGTTCCGGCGGCAAAATGAAGCAAATCTGCCACTAATCCCGAAAAAATGCAAATTCTTCAGGAAGGAACTATTGTATTGTGACCAGAAAAAGGATAGCACAGACGCAGAAAAAGTAACAGCCATCGCAGAACTAGAACCACCACCAGCCCAGTACCTGGGCGTTGAAACCCGAAGGACGATTGCACGTCTGGCAGCCCGATGTTACTGGCCAGGTATGCACAGAGATGACCAAGCCCTTGTGAGAAGATGCGAGACTTGCATAAGATTCAAACCGAATCAAATGCAAGCGGCTGGCATGGGCAACCGTATGTGCGGACTTCGTCGGACCCCTGCAGCGTTTAAAGCACGGCAACCAAATGCTGCTAGTAGTTCTCCAAGTGGACTGAGTTAGTACCACTCCTCAGCGCGATGGCCAAATCACTAAAGAAGGCTTTCAGGGAGCGAATAATCGCAAGGAATGGGGTCCCAAAGGTGGTCATAACGGACAACGGAGTACAGTTTGCCAGCCGAATCTTTAAGAGTTTCCCAGCCGATATGGGTATCAAGCAACAGTTCTCAGCTCCATACACCACGCAAGAGAACCCGACCGAGCGAGCTAATAAGACTGAGAAAACAATGATTGCGCAGTTTGCAGGGGAAGACCACAGTAACTGGGAAGAAAAATGGCCAGCGTTTCGCCCACACTCCGTCTTTCCTTACCCAAGGCAGAGAGCCCTGACTACCAGCGCACTATACGACCGGGAAACTTTAGGGACACTACGAGCGACTTAATTCCCGGATAAAAATGCCAACAAACTCAGAGAGATCTTCGAGGTTGTAAGGCAAAATTTAGAAAAAGCTGAGAATGTAAAAAACAGTTGACTATTTCTATCTGTCTCAAAATAACTGTCACTTTGGGACCCCTTGATCAAATAGTCACATAGAAACTTGTTCAGACTCACGATCTGGCCACACGGTGCCAATACCGGCAGAGAATTTTGGGCAAAGCGAGCTTTCGCTACTGCTGGAGAGAGAGGAAAAGAGCAGTCGGAGTTCGGAACTGCACCGCGACGCTAACGGAGCTGCGTTCTTCTGGCTGATTGCTTGTTATATATAAACCACTTGAAGCCCACAAATAAATAGTGAAATTATATCATATAAATTTCCAAAGTGTTTTGTACGACTAAAGGAACCCCTTAATTCTATGACCCCGAGCTGCCGGCAGGAGGGGACACAACTAAACATGGTGGCCCATGAGGGGACAGTCTGCATGCATTTGTGAATAATTTGCGAACAATTTAAATATATATAAAAGCATCACTACGAAGGTTATCAGAAGGGCGCGACGCAAGCTCCGTTAGTTCGTGCAGTGCAACTGCACGCGGTTCGACGAACAAAGATAAATATACCGGATTATTGTTAAGCGCCGCTTTAGATAATCGCTTATCTGCGCCCAGGCGGGACGTACCGTTTGTTTTCTCCGCTTTGGCTTTGTAATGGAATTTTTGGGTAAGGAAAAGAAAAGAGTTTTGCGTACGTGATAAGTGTCATAGCTAAGCTGAATTAGCTGGGAAGGTTTTACTTACACTATTCAACATGGATCTGGAAACAGAAACTTCGCTGTCCTTAGATCATTTTATTAACCTCCAAGTTGGCAGACACAATGCCTTGAAGACCATTTTTCAAAATTATAGAAAGGACGCGGCAAGTAGAAAGACGAAGGTATATTTTGAAAGACGATTTCATCAAATAAAGGAATTGCGAAGTGCGTTTTTGTTCACTAACGAGCAGGTTGTCAACATAGACGGTTATGAGGCATCAGCTTATGTTACCAAGCATCTACATTCCGAGTTTGAGGAGCGGTTTATGGACGCCTACTGTCTTTTCGCCGAGGATCAAGAGAAGTTTGTGCCAGCGGAGTCTCAGACCGCGACTGTGGCCGCAGCGGTCGGACCGACGGCTGAGGTGCGCATGACGATGCCACAAATGACAGTTCCCAAATTCTCAGGTGCGGCCGTGGACTGGCCAGGTTATTTTGATGCATTCAACAGCCTTGTACACAACAATCCGCTGCTCACCGGGATGCAAAAGTTGCATTTTCTTAAGGAATCGCTCCCGGTCGGACGCGATAACGACGTGCGCCAAATGCAGCTTACCGACTCAAACTTCGCAGTAGTTTGGTCGCTGATGCTAAAGCGCTACAACAACCCGCACATGAGCGCTGTTTTTTTTGCTGCCGAAATTGCAGAAGGAGTCGTCGGAAGCCCTTCGGACTATGCTCAGCACCGTCAACGTGTGTCTCTCCGCCTTCAAGCGCGTCAAGGCCTTAGAAGGGGAGGCACATCATTGGCTGGCGTATCACGCTGCTTTCAGGCTCCCAAAGGAAACACTCAGCGCAAGTGGAGACTCATCAAGGCATGGGAGCATCATCAAGGTAGTAGGACGACCGTCCCGTCCTATGCCGGCTGGTGGTCATGGATGCGATCGAAAACCGAATATCGATGGTATACTCGCGTGGGCAATATTCTTTTGGCTACAGCACGCATCATGGTGCAGAATCCAGACAACGGGCTCCAAGCAGTCATCACGGCGCTCATCGATCAGGGCTCCGAGGCGACCATCGTATCCGAGCATGTGGTACAGCCCCTTCAAATCAGGTGGGCAATGGCGAGGGCGTCCATTGTCGGAGTAGGCCAAGGGGTTGGGTCCAGGAGCAAGCACATGGTTAACTTCAAGGTTCTAAGCACTAATAATTGTTTTTCCTTAGACGTCTCTTCGGCATACGTGACCGTGTCCAGGTCACTTCGCTGCTGCCCTGCACAAGCTTCTCGCCGCAACGATGGACCCACATTCGAGATCGAGACCGTACCAGAGCGGACGGCTCGTACGGAGGAGGATCGGTGGTGCGAATAGTTCTTCCAAAGAACGCATTCCAGACGTACGGATGAACGATACGTAGTGCGCCTCCCGTTTAAAAGGTATCTGGATCACGACATCGGATTGGGACGATCTCACCAAGGAGCCCTTAACCGGTTTCTCCAGCTCGAGCGGCGGCTTTCGGCACGCCCAGTGCAAGGGAGACAGTACGCTGGGGAGATTGAGGAGTATTTCACCTTGGTACAAATCGCAGCCGCGGAAGGATCCGAGAGCAGCTTATGTGTACTCACTCCAGCCGGATTGCATCATGCGTCTTGTGTGCTACCCCACCATGCCGTCTACAAGGCAGAAGGTTCTGTCACGAAGCAGAGGATAGTGTTTGACGCCTCCGCGAAGAACAGCAACGGAAGATCCCTGAATGATGTTCTAGTCACCGGTCCCCCTCTCCAAAACGACATGTCAGCAGTGCTCCTCAATTGGCGAAAGTTTCGCTATGATTTTGCAGCCGACATTCAAAAAATGTATCGCTGCATTGACGTTCACCCAGAGGACGCGCAATATCAGCGGATTTTATGGCGGGCGGCGGATGGAAACATCAAGACATACGCGTTGTCGACTCTGACGTTCCGCAGGACGAGAAGGATTCGTTCCCAAGGGCCGCCGAGGTCTTAATGGGGGAGATATATGTGGACGACATATTATCCGGAGGTCACACTATGGAGGATGCGGAGGAGAAGCGGGTATGGAGTTGCGTAAATGGTCGAGTAACGACCCGCGACTGCTAGGCTCTGTTCCGCAGGAGCATCGATGTTGCCAGACGCCTTTGAATTGGAATAAAAGGGATCCGGTAAAGGCGTTGGGGATGTATTAGCTCCCAGACTCCGACTGTTTCAAGTTTAAAATGAATTTTAACTTTCCCGATTGCACGACGAAAAGGACCTTGCTGGCCGCTATTGCGCGTCTTTTCGATCCGTTAGGTCTGATAGCTCCAGTGATCATAACTGGAAAGCTCATTTTAAAGGAGGTCACACGCCAGTCAAGCCGTTAACCCAGGACGGAACTAAGCGGAGCGGTACTGGCAGTCAAGCTTGTCACGTGGTTATCCGCATCGGGTCAAATTGGCGGAGTTTCGGTGGAGACTTTCTTTTGGACGGACGCCACTATCGTCTTGCACTGGCTGACTGGAGACGTACAAAGATGGAAGACCTTTGTGGCCAATCGAGTCGGATTTATCCTGGACCATTCTGACCCAAGTCAATGGCGGCACGTGGGTGCCGAAGACAACCCAGCGGACTGCGCGACCAGAGGATTGACACCTAAGGAATTGCAGAACTTTACCCTGTGGTGGAGAGGGCCACGCTGGTTGTCGCTCGAGCGAGATTCTTGGCCGAAGCATTTTTCCACCGTGATTTTACCGACCGAGCCAGCGTTGGAAGCGAAAACGGATAAGCTCCGGACGCACCACGCCTCTCCAGTCTCTTCATTTATCGTCCGTTTTTCCACGTATAGTCGAGCCGTTCGAGTGGTCGCCTACCTAAGGCGTTTTGTGTTCAACGCTTCACACAAACCGAGCCGACGCGCAGGATCCTTGAGCATATGCGAGCTCGACGACGCCATGTTTTGTATCGTACGGATGGTTCAGAAGGAATCGTTCGCGGCGGACCTTCGATCTGTCAAATGCTCAAAGCCGCTCCCTTCCCAGAGCAAACTGTTGCATCTGTCCCCCATTCTGGTGGAGGATATTTTACGCGTAAGAGGTGAACCCGCCGCAGAGGCTTTTCGTCACTACAGGAGTCGATTATACCGGAGCCATTGAGCTCAGAGCGGCGCGGATTCGGGGGTCGAGCACCTACAAAGGCTACATTGCAGTGTTCATCTGTCTCGCAACGAAAGCAGTTAATTTGGAGCTGGTAACCGGGCTCACCACGGATCACTTCTTGCTGGCATTCTACTGGTTTACGGGGCGTCGAGGGATGGTCCAGCATCTTTATAGCGATAACGGCACCAACTTTGTGGGAGCAGACCGTCAACTTTAAGGTTTAGTGAAGCAATTCCGCGATGACTATGGACACTCATCGCTCCGAAATGGTCCCAGCTAAGAGTCCCTTGGCATTTTTGTCCGCCTCAATCGCCTAACTTTGGTGGGCATTGGGAGGCCAACATCAACTACGAGGAGATGACCACGGTGTTAGTCAGCATAGAAGCGTGCCTTAACTCAAGGCCGTTATGCCCGCTCACAACGGACGCGGATGATTTGGATGTGGCCACTCCGGCCCATTTCTTAATCGGCGACTCTATGTTTGCGCCCCCAGAATACCAACCAATCTCCTTTTCCAAAATAGTCCCAAAGTTAGGAAAACTTAAAATTGGACGAGCTTGTACTCGTCAAGGACGATAGAGCTTTCGCTACTGCTGGAGAGAGAGGAAAAGAGCAGTTGGAGTTCGGAATTGCACCGCGACGCTAACGGAGCTGCGTTCTTCTGGCTGATTGTTTGTTATATATAAACCACTTGAAGCCCACAAATAAATAGTGAAATTATATCATATAAATTTCCAAAGTGTTTTGTACAACTAAAGGAACCCCTTAATTCTATGACCCCGAGCTGCCGGCAGGAGGGGACACAACTAAACAAAACTGTTTATTTTGTTTGGAAAGGTTATCGGTCTTTGCTCAACCAGTGACCGGTTTTTTTGTTTCAAAACTGTTTCGGTTGATCAAAGGCCGTTTGAACTGAACGGATAACAAAAACGGTATTTTGCTCTATATACCCATACTGTGAGGTATTGCAATACCGCACAAGAATTAATACGGGAAACGGTACCTAAATACAGGGAACAGTACCTAAGGGAACGAAGCAGTACCTCTAGTCCGGGGAACCGCTTGATTGTTCCAGTCCGAGGATGGAGGGAAAGGCCGTTAGACGCTGGGGAAATGAGAGTCAAGTGGGATGGCGGACTACGAGGAATGGTGAAGGAGCGAAGAGCCGAACAGCGTCGAGAGTCGGCAAGATTTGTTACCTTATGAAAGGGGGCCCAAGCGCGGCGGACCCAAGATTGTTACCTTACTTGGTCATGGAAAAGCCAAAGACGATTGCGACCCGTTAATCGGGACCAGCGGCGATACCATTGGTGGAGGATCACGTGATGGAAAGTTACCCGGCAGAAGATGGCGGCGGGCCTGGTATATAAGGAGGGTCGCCTCGGCTGGAGGGTCTCTTAGTGCGCAGGGGAGTCAGTGTATGGTCGGTGAAGTGAAGTGGAAATCACCAGGACAAGGAGTTCTGAGACCCAGCGGAAACAAGGAGACCAAGTGCGGTACGGCGTAGCCGAGAAAGCGCCCACAGAGTAGGCGAAATAGCACCGGAGTCGAGTAATTCAACGGGGCCAGCAAATCCTGCTCGGAGGACACCTGTCAGCCCAATCTGGCAATCGAAGGCCTCACGCCAGCCGAGTCATTGGACCGGTGAACCACGGGATCGGACAGTGACCAAGCTGTGCGCGCTAGTCGCCCAGTCGGGCGTTGCCCGCCGACGAGGCCGGCGAGTGTCCCAGCCAGCGGAGGCACTGGCGATCGAGTTGGTCAAGACAGCCCAATCGGAGCTTAGGACGACGTCCTAGCGGACCGATCGGAGCGGACGCACGGGGAAGGCGACACCGGAGTGACGGGAAACCCGGAGAGCGGAAAGTTGTGTGGCTGGCAAGAAATAAGCGGAAATAAAGGCAATGCTGTGAATTGGATATTCTTGAGTTCTTATTCGGGGTACTGGCACGTGTATAAATTCGTGGACCCAACCAATCCCCTGAGCTAGTTCCGCCAACTCGGGGCGATCAGGAATCGTTACAATACATATATGTATACCTATTTAATTATATACATAAATATGTTAAAAAATCATTATCTACATTATATCTCCATTTCCAAATTCTTCCACCCCCCCCCCCCCATCCACCCCCCCCCCCACCAACAACCCCCCTCACCACCCATACAAAATTTTTTTTAACTTAATAAAACCACTACTCTCACCCTATTTTAACACTTAGAACTGCTTTGAGAGAAGCTATTCTTGTACCGGCAAACGACAGATTTTCGATACCGAACGCTTCAACTGTGGGTTTTCTTGGGTTTTTAGCGTCACCACGCGAACCAAGCCATCCTGTCCCGGGTGAAGCTCAATAATCGTTCCGAGCAGCCACTGCGCTGGGGGCACTCTATCGTCCTTGACGAGTACAACTTTAAGTTTTCCGAGCTTTGGGACCATTTTGGACGCTGCTGCAAATGGCTAGGCCAGTCCCTACTCCAGCCGTCCCAAAAATGACGCAGCATTGATTGCTGAAGCAGGAACTGTTCCCTAAACTTGGAAGAGGCTGGTCGGTATTCTGGGGGCGCAAACATAGAGTCGCCGATTAAGAAATGGGCCGGAGTGAGCACATCCAAATCATCCGCGTCCGCTGTGAGCGGGCATAGCGGCCTTGAGTTAAGGCACGCGGTAATAGTACCCAGCGTGCTGTCAATTAACCCCAAATAACCTTTAAAACTTAAAACAAAATATAAACAATAAAACCAGACAGCAGAATAAAACAAATACCTATGGAACGCTACGGTCAACATGGTTGAAGCGAAAAACGCAGGATCGGTAGGTTAAACAAAATTAAGTGCCCCCATGTCGGTTAGGGCACACCACCTCGATTAAAATCTTTCCGGAAATAAAAGAAAACTAAAACATGGCGCACCTAAAGCACTCTTTTGGGTTTAAACTGTGGGAGTAATTCGATCTAAAAGTCAAAATTTTGCAATTTTTAAGGTTTCTTGTGTAGCAGGATGGCTACGTAGTAGTATGTATGTATATATAAGTTACTGTATTCCTTCTAGAACATTCTTGTATATTCTTAGAGTACATTGTTGTTGTTGTAGAGCTTGCTCTCACTGGGCTTGCTCTCTCTCTCTCTGTCTCTCTCTTGCGATCTCACCACACTCACTCTCTCAAAGAGTCGGGGGTTGGTGCGAGTCGTGAGCTGAGAGCGAGTTCAGTTGAATGCCAGCAGTGATCCTGACCAGATAAAACTATAATAAAACAATAAACTATTTTTGTGTAAACATATATTATACTGTGTGGTTATTCTTTAATAGGGATATATATCATACCCCTAAAAAATCAGAAGTGGGCCGATCACGAGCCAAATAAAACAAAATGGATTTGAACGAATCATCGATAGAACAATTAAAAAGATGGTTAGGTGTATTAAACTGTTCAACGACCGGTACAAAACGACAGTTAATTTTACGTTTAAATAAATTACCGAGAGAAACACGCAATAAGTTTGATGAAATGCGTAATAAGGAAGAGAACCGAGACAGCGACACAAATAACAGAGAAGACGGCGGCAACAAGAAATTTCAAGAACGAGACGGCGATAGAAGTAACTGCAAAGACGGCGGCATCGAGGATTGTGAAGAAGACGGCGACAAAAGAAACGACAAGGACGGCGGCATCGAGAATTTCGAGGAAGAGGACGACGGCAAAAGTAACAACGAAGACGGCGGCAGAGAGGATTACGAAGTAGAAAAAGGCGACGAAATTAGTGGCGAAGATGGAGAAAACGAAAGCGAAGCTGGCGAGGAAAATGAAGAAGTTATGGGCAGCATTGCCAGAATGAGAGGCATCATTGCCGAGGAAACAAGAGATGAAAGAAGCTACGAAAGAGACGGCAAACAGAACGAAGGTGGAGGCAGAAAGCGAAACTGTGCAGAAGTGAACATGCAGAACCAAGCTGGAGAGAAAGAAAAGATGGAGAACAATTTTAATCAAAGTATAGACATTTCTTTGGGAATGGCTACCCAAGTGCTGTGTGAGTTTGCGGGCGAATCATGTGCTCGCAAATGGATTACTCAGATGTATAATATCGCAAGCATCTACGGTATAACCGGAAACTATATAAAAATGTTGATGGCTAGCAAAATTAAAGGCAAAGCTAATGTTTGGTTGCACGCAAATTCTGAGCGTGTTTTGTTACCATTGGAGGAATTGACGGCCGAGCTGATCTCAATGTTTGGCGAAAAATCATCGAAGCTTGAGATAAGGCGCAAGTTTGAGCATCGCAAGTGGAGTGCAGGCGAGACGTTCGGTAGTTATGTTAACGACAAGATAATGCTTGCTCAGGGCATTAATATTGATGCAGATGAAATGTTGAGCTGCATCATCGAGGGTATTACAAATCAAGGGCTGCGCAATCTGGCGCACATTCAATGCTTTGTGGATGTTGGGCACATAAAGCGAGCATTTGCGGATGTTAGCTTGCCGAAATCTGCTGCAAAAACGATGACATCAATGGACTTCAAGGACAAGAAGGAGACACGATGTTTCAATTGCAATGCCAAAGGGCATTGGGCGAACGAGTGCAGGAAGTCAAAACGGGAGAAAGGATCGTGCTATGCGTGCGGCGAGATGGGACATTTTGTGGCGACGTGCTTGAAGAACAAAAATAAGAACGAAGGCAATAATAATTATGTAAGATACTTTGAAATTAATTTTATGAACGATTTTAATACCAGGTTAACTACAGAATGTCTCATAGATACAGGGAGCCCGATTTCTTTTATTAAAATATCTAAAGTACCAGAAAATGTTTGCAAATTACCAGTTTTAAGTTTATATCATGGATTAAATAAGAGTTACTTAGAAACCTATGGAAAAATATTATGTTATGTTATGTTATAAAGAATTTAAGTAAAGTTTATTTTCATTTAGTTATTGTGGCAAACAACTCTATGAGTCATGATGTAATCCTTGGAAGAGATTTTATGGAAGCATGTAATATTAATTTAAACCTCGACACTTTGAAAATGGTTACGGTTGAGAACATTGAAAACCCTCCAAATGTTAGTGATATTGTTAGAAATGTTAGGGAAGAAAAGCAGATTGTTAGTGATATTGTTAGTCATGAAAACCAGATAGTTAGCGATATTAGTAATGAAATTAGCGACAATAGGCAGATGATTAGAAAAATTTTTAGTAAAGTTACAGATAAAGAAATAGTTAGGAATAACAATGAAATAGATCTAGTGGCAAAGGAATTATTTAATATTAATATTATAGATGAAAGTCCAGATTACAAGATTGGCAATCAAGTTAATTATAATGTTAGGTGTCAGTTTGTTAGAATGGTAGAAAGTTGTTATGTAAATAAACAAAGACCAAAGGAACCCGAAGTTAGATGTGAAATAAAATTAAGATTAGAGGATTCTAAACCTTTCAGTTGTTCGCCCAGACGTTTAGCTTATACAGAAAAATAAAAATTACAGATTATATTAGATGAATACCTAAATGAGGGAATTATAAGACCAAGTCAATCGGAGTATGCATCTCCAATAGTGTTAGTAAAAAAGAAAACAGGCGACCTACGACTCTGTGTGGATTATCGAAAACTTAATAAGACAATGGTTAAAGATAATTATCCATTACCTTTAATAGACGATTTATTAGACACTTTGGTAAATAAAACAATATTTTCGAAATTAGATTTAAAACATGGCTACTTTCATGTGTTCGTGGACAATGACTCAATAAAATATACTTCATTTATGACGCCATTAGGACAATTTGAATTTATGCGGATGCCAATGGGGCTAAAAAATGCTCCTGCGGTGTTTCAGCGATTTATTAATACAATTTTTGCAGACATGATAAGGGAGGGTAAAGTAGTAATATATATGGACCATATTATGATCGCTAGTAAAAAGATACAGGAACATTTAAATGTTCTTAGGGAAGTTTTTGATCGTTTAGCAAGAAACAAACTAGAATTGAGAATGGACAAGTGCGAGTTTTTACAAGCAAGTGTGCAATATTTAGGATTTTTAGTAACCAGCAAAGGAATACAAGGTAATGACAAAGGAATAGAAGATGTTAGAGATTTCCCTGTTCCAGATAAAGTACATGGTGTTAGAAGCTTTTTAGGTTTATGTTCGTATTTTAGGAGATTCATTAAGAATTTTTCGATGATCGCAAAGCCTTTATATGACCTGTTAAAGAAAGATAAAGAGTTTGCATTTGAAGAAACGGAATTACAATGTTTTGAGATGCTTAAGAAAATGTTAGTGGAAGCGCCAGTGTTAGGATTATATTATTACAAAGACGAGATAGAATTGCATACAGATGCAAGCGCACAAGGTTTTGGAGCAGTCTTACTACAAAGGAAGGAGGATAAAAAGTTGCACCCTATTTTTTATTTTTCAAAGGCCACAACAAAAGACGAGGCAAAGTATCACAGTTTTGAACTTGAAACGTTAGCAATCATTTATGCTCTACGAAGATTTAGAATTTATGTGCAGGGTAGACGATTTAAAATAGTTACTGACTGTAACTCACTGACGTTAACAAGGAAAAGGGGAAGGTATGTTGCACAGCATACCAAAAGGAAATGTGCCATTCGAAATTATACATATCGATCATTACGGACCGGTTGATAATGGAAGATCGAAGAAACATCTGTTTGTGGTGATAGACGGTTTTACTAAATACGTTAGGCTATATGCAACAAAGACGACGAACACAAAAGAAGTCATTATAGCGATGAAAGATTATTTTAGGTCGTATAGCAGGCCAACATGTATCGTTTCGGACAAAGGAAGTTGTTTTACATCGGAAGAGTTTGGAAAATTTGTCGAAGAATATAATATTAAGCAAGTAAAAATTGCGACTGGGTCACCTCAGGCCAATGGGCATGTGGAAAGAATTAATCGAATAATAGGGCCAATGATAGCTAAATTAGCAGATCCGGAAAAAGGACTGCATTGGGATACAGTTGTTGAGGACGTTGAATTTTCATTGAACAATACAAAGCAAAGAAGCATTGCACAAATGCCGAGTAAAATGTTGTTTGGAATCGAACAGAAAGGAAAAGTTATTGATGAATTGAGGCAGAAGTTAGAAGAATTAGATAATGTTAGTGATGTTAGAAATTTAGACAAAATTAGGAAAAATGGAGTGGAATCGCAAATCAAATTACAAAATGACAACGAAAGAAGATATAATGAGAAAAGGAAAGATAGTTTAGAGTACAAAGTTGGAGATTATATTATGGTGAAAAATTTTGATAATGCAGTAGGAGTCGCAAGGAAGCTAATACCCAAACACAAAGGTCCTTATGTGATAGATAAAGTTTTGAGAAATGATAGGTATGTGATAAAAGACGTGGAAGGTTTTCAGTTGTCGCGTTGCCCTTATCAAGGAGTCTGGAGTAGTCAAAATATAAAGCATTGGATTGGTAAACGAAAATAGCTGTAAATATATCCAAAGAACTGCAAATGTAAAGACTGATAGTATGTAAGATAATGTTAGATGAAATCAATTGTAAATAAAACCAAGATCAGGGGATCTTGAAATGTCAGGACGACCGAATTGTAGCAGGATGGCTACGTAGTAGCGTGTATGTATATATAAGTTACTGTATTCCTTCTAGAACATTCTTGTATATTCTTAGAGTACATTGTTGTTGTTGTAGAGCTTGCTCTCACTGGGCTTGCTCTCTCTCTCTCTGTCTCTCTCTTGCGATCTCACCACACTCACTCTCTCAAAGAGTCGGGGGTTGGTGCGAGTCGTGAGCTGAGAGCGAGTTCAGTTGAATGCCAGCAGTGATCCTGACTAGATAAAGTCTTAAAAATTAAATTAAAATAAAAAAAAAAACAATAAACTATTTTTGTGTAAACATATATTATACTGTGTGGTTATTCTTTAATAGGGATATATATCATACCCCTACACTTGTGAGTCTTTTGGATACATATCTTTCAAACAATTTCCTTCATGCGCCCATCCTCTATAACAATTCTTTCAAAACTTGTCTTTAGATAATTTTACATACATATATGTACATGCCGACTTGTCGGACAAGACACAAGGAAATTGCTAATGAGCGTGGCATCGTCGCAAATTCTGTACGCAGCCCCGGTGTGGGCGGACGCCATGGCTGTCCCCAGTTACAGAAAGGGAGTGGAATCCGTTTATCGGCTTGGCGCAATAAGGGTCGCCTGTGCCTTCCGAACCGCTGGTTCCATCGTTGGATTGGTACCAATAAGCGAGAGAGCGCGAGAGGCCAAGGAGCTCTATCAAGCTAGGCAGAGTGGCGACACGAACGTGGCGCAATGCAAAAGCGAGGTGCGCGCTAAGACTCTGAGCAACTGGCAACGGAACTGGGCAGCGTCGAGCAAAGGGAGATGGACCTACAAACTCATCCCCAACATCGAGGAATGGGTATCCCGAAGGCACGGTCAGGTGGACTTCTACCTGACACAGGCACTAAGTGGCCATGGGTGCTTTCGAAGCTACCTCAAGCGCTTCGGCAAGGACACGGAAGACGGTTGCCCGGAATGCGGCAGCGGTATACCAGAGGACGCAAGCCACGTAATCTTTGAGTGCAGACGGTTCGAGTACCAAAGGCTTAGGTTGGAGGAAGCGACACGCTGGAGAGTAACCGCTGAGAACCTGGTCCACATAATGCTGAGTAGCAAAAGGAACTGGGAGGAGGTAGCGGAATACATAGCCGAGGTGATGAAGGCACTCAGGCAGGCGGAAAGAGAGAGGAGGTAGCATCGTGGGCTGACCGGGCGAAGCAATGCTTAGCGGCCGTACCGCCCGATCACGGTCCACAATAGCCACCACTTCTTATACCCATAAACATACACTCCCCCAAACACGCTCACCCAAAACCCCACCCACCATTGTTATACCCTTGCAGAGGGTATAATGATTTCAGTCAGAAGTTTGCAACGCAGTGAAGGAGACGTTTCAGACCCTATAAAGTATATATATTCTTGGTCAGCATGACTAGACGAGTCGATCTAGCCATGTCCGTCTGTCCGTCTGTCCGTCCGTCTGTCCGTCCGTCCGTTTCTACGCAAACTAGTCCCTCAGTTTTTATGCTATCGAGCTGAAACTTTACCAAAAGTCGTATTTCTGTTGCAGGTAGTATATAAGTCGGAGCCGGCCGGATCGGACAACTATATCTTATAGCTCCCATAGGAATAATCGGAAAAATAACTGAAAAAAAATTATAACTTATGTGTTTTTTAACATATTACCTTATGCTCTTGGAAATATCATTTTTTTAACAGTTCTGAATTTCGAATTAAATTTTATAAAAATCGGACGACTATATCATATAGCTGCCATAGGAACTATCAGAAAATTAATGGCAAATTAATATGAACAAAATTATAGCTTCGGTGTCTTTTGACATATTTCCTTCTACTCTTTGGAATATCGTTTTTTTAATACTTCTGATTTTCGATTTAAATTTTATAAAAATCGGACGACTATATCATATAGCTCCCATAGGAATGAACGGAAAATTAATGGGAAATTAATAGGAAAAGAATTATAGCTTTGTTAATTTTTATTGTATTCTCTTCTACTCTTGAATATAACTTTATTTTATTATTTTAGAATTTCGAAATAAATTTTACATAAATCGGACGACTATATTATATAGCTCCCATAGGAATGATCAATCAATTATTGTCAAAATTGCTATAATTCGGTTTGTTCCAAATCGAAATTCAGATTTTTGTAATTTGTAATTAAATAGGAATTAACTGCAAGGGTATATAGACTTCGGCTGGCCGAAGTTAGCTTCCTTTCTTGTTTTTATATCTTATACCTATAAGTATGTTATTGTAAATTGTAAAGAAATAAAATAACTCTTGGAATACAAAAAAAAAATGGTATCCAAATTGTGAAATTTTGATCAGGTGTTTCTAATCCAGCAAAAAAAACTTTCGCCGCCTCTCTTGCGCTTCAAATGACTCTCTCTGCTCTTTATTCTCTCACTCTGCTTCTGCTGACATTATTTTTGTGAGAGCTGTGTTTGGAATTCGTTTGTGAGTGCTGCGAACTGCCGAAGCATACAAAAAACAAAAACAACGTGCTGCCAAAAACGCCCCCGGCAAACCCCTAAATCTTATAAAAACAATTATATAAAATCAACCATGGGTACAAAAAAAAGCCTTATTGATTGTGCGGCATAGCTCCACACTTTAAACCAAAAACGGATCCGATCGCATAATCGGTGCGGAAATATTAATTAAGTGCCCCAACCGGAAGTCGGTTGGAGCTCATTTCTGGGGTTTCAAAGATTTCCACAAATAAAGCAAAATTTTGAATTTTTGGAAATTCCTGGAGTCCTTAGAAGCCGAATTTCAAAAAATCCTTTCTTAGTGCACCCCTCCTCTAAAAACGATTCAGACCCACTTTTTTCCAGAATTTTAGGTCTTATGGTTTGGGCTGGGGGAACATGACGCAAATGGATTTTAACTCTTTTATAGTAATACTCGATTAGGCACTTTGTCTTGGTTGGGTTCAATCTAAGCCCATTTGCTTCGGGCCAGCAGTTTATTTTCTGGATTTCACTATTGCTTATTGAAACGCATTCATTGACTTGATTCAGGGGACGACTAACATATAATTGGACATAATCGGTGTATAAATGGACATCACAATCGGACAGACATTTTGGGAGATCATTTATGTATATTGAGAATAGCAACGGCCCCAGGACCGACCCTTGTGGGACTCCCTGTGATACTGATACAAGATCTGATCTACGGGATCCTGAAACGACAGCCTGTAATCTGTTGGTCAGGTAGGTGTCAAGAAGTTTTATTGCACTATGAGAAAAGTTACATAGTGTACGAAGTTTAGTACATAGAATTGTGTGATTGATTTGCTGAAGTCAAGTAGGGTAAGGAGAGTTACTTTGCTATTATCAAGTTGTTGTCCGATATCTTCCGAGATCTTGATGATTGCCGATGTACAACTCCTGTTCTTTTTAAATCCAGACTGCCGGCTACTCAGTATGTAATTATTGTCGAGGAAAGTTTGGATTTATTGGGCTACTAGTCGCTCAAAAGCTTTAGCTAAAAATGGCAAGATGGAAATAGGCCTGAACTCGTTTTTCGCTTTTGGGATAGGGAAATTTTAGCTATTTTTCAGGTTTTAGGAAAGATGGAAGTAGTAAAAATTGTATTGAATATGTGACTGATTTGAAAAATTATTTGAGGGATCAGTAGTTTGATGAACTTAGGGCTTAAATTATCTAAACCTTCCGCGTTAGATTTTATTTTTAACAAAGATTCAAGAACTTCACTGGGACTGACACACATGAAACTAAAAGTATTATCACAGACAGTTGTCAAGTTCAGGTACATGTTTAGCGTTGGAGTCGGGGATTGACTAAACCTACATTTTTCATTAAGGAAATCAGCATCTAGGTCGGATTTAGTCATCTGAGTTAGTTTTCTCACTCCTAGATTTCTTAAATCCTTTCATACCTGCGTCGAGCTCTGTGAATCGGATACCTCTTTCCTAGCACGACTTCGCGCTTCTGTTCTATAACGTTTCCACACTCAGAAAAAATATGGACTTAAAACCCAAAAAATAATAATATGGAACTAAAAATATGGACTAAATTTGGACCTAAGGAATCTTAGACTTATTTCATGGTCCTAACCAAGATGGACTTAAGGGGGACATCTAGTAAAATTTTAAAATCAAAAAATCAAAAATTTGTCTAAAAATAACATACCAAAAGAAGAGTCCAAATATCAAATCAAATTTCATTCTCCGCGATGCCTCATAGTATATCGTAGGCACCTTAAAACTTTAAACGCGTTTTCTCGAAACCACTTTTTTGAACTGCCGAAACATAAGTCGAACAAATCTTAATCGATCGATTTGAAATTTTTACAGTATATTCAAAATACTTATGTCTATCGACACACGTAGGATTTTTTTATATTGCGTACTTTTTTTATTAACACTTTTGTGACGTTTTTTTCATCACTTTTATTCAATCTCTCACCATTTTGCAAAAATCAATATATCGAAAAATCCTACGTGTTCGATAGCCGTTGATGATAGAAACTAACAAAATTAATTTTTCCTCTAGATCAAAAATTACGGGCGATAGCTTTCCGCCATGGACCCCTTAACCAAAAAGGCCCTACGAAGAAATGCTGCAGACCGCCATTTTTTTTTGATTTTTTAAAAAAATTTATTTTATACTTCGAACCTAATATTATTAAACCTAGTTTACAAATTTTCGATTGGCCTTTTCATTTGGTCAAAAAAAATTCCTGAAAATCCGCTTTTTTTTGCCCGTTTACTCAGATGTCCCCCCTTAAAAATAGCCCATATTTCCCAAAAATTTGAGCACTCAGATTTCCATATAAGCTTAAAAAAGCAATTAGCCACTCTAAAATTTAATAAGGGCGTAGCCCAGGGGTTCGAGTCCAGCGCAAGACACGTTATTTTTTTTGTTTTTTTGTATTGTTTTTTTTTATTATTATTATTATTATAATGCATTTTACAACTAAAAAAACTTGCAACTCATTTGCCCCGGTAGGACTTGAACCGGGGTCCTCTCGGTTCAGGGGCAGACACACCATCAGACACTGTGTCTAAGCGATCTATGATATACAAGTGTATATAAAAAAAACTTCTTTTTTAAATTTTTAATTAGAAACTTAACTATTTTGTATTCAAAAAGTTAAAAAATAATTAATAATAATAATAATAATAATTGTGTGGCAAAATTTAAGATGAACATTATTTATTTAACAGCATAGTTAACATATGTCAAATGTATTTAAAAATAGTTTGATTTATCTAAAACAAATTTTGACTGTTTTTGTTAAATACGTATGTATGTGTTTATTGTAAACTGCTGCAACTTAGAGCGCCTTTTACAGGTTATTTTATGACACTTTTCCTAAAAATAAATTGAAGCCTTTATATCCTTTAAAAATATTATTAAATGGGCCTAACCTTTGGGTAAACTTTTGATAAGTAACAAGATAGTAATTCCCTTTCTAAGAGGGACCGTAAATAACAGTTATTTTATTATTTTTGATCGAAAAAATAATACGCTTAGGATAACACTAAAAATCTGAGAAAAAAATCACTTAACCATTTTAATGCGGTGTATTCATATTCGCATTGACCTAAATTTTTTTAACTTTTTTGAAATTGATCATGAAGTAACAGTTATTTCAGATTTTAAAATTAAAAGTCAAGGAATAACAGTTATGTTTTGACAAAAAAATAAAAGTCCTTTGTAACTTTTATTCATGACTGTTATAATAAAAGTCTAAAAATAACTATTATTTTGCGACTGAAACACAAAAAAAGTCAAAAATATCTATTGCCAATGAAGTCACAAAATCTCATATGTTGAAATTCGGTTGGAATTTGTACTTAAGTTCTTATGGTGGCAATTTGTATACATGAATTCTTTAATACAACGACACTGCGATTGTTTGTCCCTAGATTTTTTTATTTTTTGTTAAAAAAATAGTTTTATTCATTTTTGTTTTTGTATGGGCATGGGCTATTTTTTAGGTAATGGACTATTTTTCACACCATTTTTTTCTTAAAATTTATGGCCTTAAATTTAACACTTATGTTAATTTTTACTATTTTTAAGTCCACGTTTTCTTAAATGTAGGAATTTTTTTCTGAGTGCATCGTCTATAAGCTCGGTCCCGCCGTTCGATTAGCCGTTTTATTTCCATATCGAATCAAGGATGTTCGACTGGTTTTCGAGATTTCGTTTCGTGCTTAGAAAACGCTGGGACGCAAAGTTGGTCGTATAAGAGAACATTATACAAATCACTAACAAAGAAAACATCTAACAGAGAGCTGCAGGTACTTGTGAAGTGAGTGGGTTCGAGCTGATTTTCCAGTTTAAGACCAAGAGACGCAAACTCATTGTTGAGCTAAAAAGCCTTTTTGTCAGCTATTTTAAAAAAAACAAATCACAAGGCAAGATAAATTCAATACTTCAGTTTATTAACGTTTATATATATGCAAGGGCTACGGGCTTTGCGAACACCGCAGTTTGCAATCAACAACAACAAATGTATACGCTGGCGACGGACCGTAGGCGTAGAGAGGCGGGATCAGACTGAGTGGCCCAATTACTAGAGAGATAAGAGGGCCGCTTAGAAATGAGTGATTCTGATTCTCTCTTTAGTTGGAATGGTTTGCCGCTGCGCTCAACATACTCCCCCCGTTGTAAGCCTGCCTTTCAACTTCATCATTGATGGGCAGAAGGCACAAATTATTGACAGCTCTCCTGATGTCACACGTAGAAGTCTTCAGATCAGCAACTCGGCAAACGCCATCTCGTCCAGGAATAAGTGCGCTCACCCTAGCTTGCTTAGATCGGGTTCAATGATAGTAGTAACAGGGCCACCAAAAAGTAGGTGGGTAGGAGTCAAAACATCGAGATCATCTGGATTCTCTGAAATGGATAGCAAGGGGCGAGAATTAATGATTGACGCAATCTGGCAAACCAAAGTGCGAAGCTCAACAAAACTAAGCGTTTGGTGGCTAGCAGAGCGGTAGAAATTTTGTTTGGCCGTCTTGACTGCTGCCTCCCACAATCCGCCAAAGTGTGGTGAACGAGGCGGAATAAATTGCCAATCGATTCCCTCCGCCAAGCAAGCTTGATGAACAGACTGCATATGGGAATCGCTAAGCAGCAGCCGCTTCAAATCCGCCAACTTATTTTTAGCTCCTACAAAGTTGGTAGCATTGTCCGACCAAATTTGACTAGGCCTTCCACGTGTAAAAATGAATCTTTTTAAAGCACTTAAAAACGAAGCAGTTGTTAGATCCTTGACAAGCTCTAAGTGTACAGCCTTGCTTGTAAAGCAGATGAAGACGCATACGTAACACTTGATGGGAGACCTGGTGCGAACTTCGGATTTGTAGAAGAAAGGTCCACAATAGTCGACGCCAGAACGAGGCGGAATAAATTGCCAATCGATTCCCTCCGCCAAGCAAGCTTGATGAACAGACTGCATATGGGAATCGCTAAGCAGCAGCCGCTTCAAATCCGCCAACTCATTTTTAGCTCCTACAAAGTTGGTAGCATTGTCCGACCAAATTTGACTAGGCCTTCCACGTGTAAAAATGAATCTTTTCAAAGCACTTAAAAACGAAGCAGTTGTTAGATCCTTGACAAGCTCTAAGTGTACAGCCTTGCTTGTAAAGCAGATGAAGACGCATAGACCTGATGGGAGACCTGGTGCGAACTTCGGATTTGTAGAAGAAAGGTCCACAATAGTCGACGCCAGAAACAGCAAAGGCCCGTACGCACTCCAAACGTTCCTTCGGAAGATTAGCCATGATTGGTTCCAGAAATCCTCGCTTGCATCGCAAAAACCATGAATTTCAACATCAGTTTCTGAAAGAAGCAAAAATCTTGGGAATGATATGCGTGGGACGCTCTGAAAACTGATGCACATTTCAATCCAGCAGGTGTTACGGGCCATGGGCAAACTTTCATCCCAATCCAATTTATCCTTGCAGAGTTGTTGAAGAAACACCTTGGCCTTTGTAATTACTGGGCCAAGAAGGCCTAGCGGGTCGTAGAAACGGGCAATAGTAGCCAGAACAGATCGTCGGCAAGCCTTGGAGCCGTGATCTAGCGACGATAAAGAGAACAGCAGCTCGTCTGTTGCCGGATCCCATGCAAGACCAAGAGTTTTGGTTATATCGCTGCCATCGCTGAACTTCAAATACTTCTTCTTGTCAGCATCTGACACATCTTTTAAAACCTCGGGGTTTTCGCGTTTTCTCGATAGCCTCACTAACAGAGCCACCACCGGAGATGAAATCATCGACATAGAAATCTTGTTTCAGAGCAACTGAGCCAGCGGGGAAGGAATCATCAATGGCCAGCTGGTGCATTGCTCGAACAGAAAGGAATGAGGCAGGCTTTGTTCCGTAGGTCACTGTATCCAGTTTGTAAACTTCAAGCTCTTTGTCCGGTTCGTCTCGCCATAAAATGCATTGTAAGTAGCTATCGGGTTCACTCACCCTTACGCACCGATACATCTTGCAAATGTCTCCAGTAAGGGCCACCTGATAAGTCCGAAATTTTATCAAAATGTTAAACAGCCTTAGCTGTATCACGGGTCCAGCCATAAGAATATCATTAAGAGACGACCCGGATGAGGCTAAAGCCGATCCATCGAAAACAACGCGAAGCTTGGTTGTTGTGCTATCCTCTTTTAGAACACAATGGTGTGGCAGGAAATACTTGCAAAGGTCCACAGCCTCGGGTCTGACTTTGGACATGTGGTTTAACTCCAAGTATTCCTTAATAAAAGCCACATATTGACGCTTTAAATGGGAATTCCTTTGCAGTTTGCGTTGAAGATTAAGAAATCTCCGGTGTGCCTGTGTGTAGGAATCGCCAAGGACTTTAGCATGGTGCTTCAACGGCAAGCGAACGGAGTAAGCGCCAGAGGGAAGACGATATAAGTTTTTGATAAAATGATCCTCACACTCCTGCTCTTCCTTGCTGGCCATTATGACTCCACTGTCCAAATTTTCGACTTCCCAAAATCGCCTAACCAGATCCTCCAAGCGGACATTATGTAGTATAGCTCCATTTTCCAAACCTTGAGATGCCAAAAGAGATGTACTGCCGCGAGTCCTATCTCCACCACCAGTCACGATCCAGCCAAGGCGGGTCTTTTGCAGTAGAGGCAATCCATGAATCAGCTTAATTTGGCCCACGCATAACAGATCATAAAATAGGCCAGCACCAAGCAGCAGGTCAATGCGCTGGGGACAGTTGAATGCAGGGTCAGCCAACTGTATGTTAGACGGCATATTCCAATCAGTGATATCAATGATGTAACTAGGCTGACTGTCAGTAATAGTTGCCACAACAAGCGCCGTTAGAGCCACAGACTATTCAGAAGAACGCGACTGGAGAGAGATGTTGACTATAGATCCTTCCGAAGAAACAGCTGTATCACCAAGGCCAGTTACCGTTGCTGCTGACCGATATTTCCTTAACTGCAACTCCTGGGCAAAGCGAGATGTAATTAGGTGTAGTTGAGATCCAGAATCCAGTAGGACTCGGCAAGGTACCAGGGAACCGGCTCTGTTCCTTACAAGAACTATAGCGGTGGCCAACAGCACAACATCACAATGAAATCCTTGGGCCGCAAGTGAGGCAGTTGGCTGCGAGGGTGCGCGGAAACATGGGGCATTTATTTGATGATCAGGACCTTGCAACGGTGAATCATCAGGGCGTAGATGGAGCAGCGTGTGGTGTTTTCCACCGCATGTGCGGCAATGGCCGGAGTTGCACGTTCGAGTGTGGTGCCCCTTCTTTAGGCAATTAAAGCACAAGGAAAGTCCTTTAATTTCCCTTTGCCGTAGACTAGGAGACAGGCTGGCGAATGCGCTACAGGAGTATATTCCATGACCAGGAGTATCACAAAAGACGCAGCTACTCTGGCTGACCTGGGCACCAAGTAACGTCCTTCTGGCAGGCCTTGGAGCTTAATGGTCATGGGCCATATTCGAGGCCAAGGCATGCTGAACGCTCTCCAGTTTCTGGCAGCGCCCTTCAAGGTACGAGAGCAAATCCTCCTCGGAATCTCTTGGAATCCTATCCGTTGACAAACTTTCCTCCCAGTTAGCTTGGGTTGCTGAATCCAATTTTTGCACAATCATGTATACCACCATGCAGCCGGAGATTTGTTTTGGATCTCCCAAGGCCTGAAGCGCTCGCATATGCCCAATAATTTTGTCCGAAAATTCCTTCAATGCCACAGCAGATGCACCCTCAAGCATCTTTAGCCCAAGAATTTCACTGATGTGTGCCTGGAAAACAAGACGTTTATTATTAAAGCGCTTATTTAGGATTTCTAGTGCCACACGATAATTAGCACCAGATATATCTAATGATCGAACCGACTCCAGTGCAGCTCCAGCTAAGCATGACCGCAAATGTTGAAGCTTTTCTATGTCTGACAAGTAGGGGTCCTTATCTATAACCGAGGTAAACATAGAGAGGAAGTCAGAGTATTCGGTGTATCCACTGGAGAATGTAGGCAGTTTTACTTCGGGCAGGCGAATCCTATGCCCTCGATCAACCATGACAGTTGACTGATCCAGGCTGGGATCAAGATGCATGGTGGAAGAGGTTGGCATTCGATGCTGACAGTTGTCAAGCTGCAGCCTTAGCCGTGACTTTACCGATACCATGAGCATTTCAAAATTGTCGCTAAGCTCATTGCCGATTTCCGAATAGTCTAGCTCCTCCAGCGCATTGTGGGCAACCCTGAAGGAGGCTTGAGTATGCTCAAGAAGTTCTAGCCGAACTATCAACTCCGCTGATCCAAACAGGCAAATCGCGTCTTTAGCTAGCGAAATATCCAGGCGCTTTAAGCTATTGTACACCAATTCGGCCTTGCGCTTCAAAAACCGCTTTTTATTTTCAGCCGTCATAATATTATCGGCTGCCACTGTGTTGCCTTCGTCTAAATTCATCTTTAATAGTTTATCGGCTAGACAACTTTTAAATCAAATATGTCACTGAACGAAATAAGCTGGGAGCCACTGTATTTATGAAACGCAACCGAAACGGAATGCACAACTCGGGAGTTTACAGTTACAATTGTCAGAAGTCTTTGTTTTTGTTGTAATGGCAAAAAAGTACAGTCACCAGTTGGCGAGGCGCTGTGAACTAACGAACTACGATATCAAAGAAAATAACCGACGCACTATATGTATATAAGCCCTTGCAAAATATGCCGATATTTATGCAATTTTATAACATGATATTTTATTAGGACCAGCTTAAAGCGGAACCAGCCTAATGTAACGGTTGTTTTGTTGTCTTCTTTGTGCACTGTTTCTTTTGCACAAACGAATTTTCACAATCTTGAATTTAAATATCTCGCCGGGGCCTCCAAATGTTGAGCTAACAAGCCTTTTTGTCAGCTATTTAAAAAAAAAACAAATCACAAGGCAAGATAAATTCAATACTTCGGTTTATTAACGTTTATATATATGCAAGGGCTTCGGGCTTTGCGAACACCGCAGCTTGCAATCAACAACAATAAATGTATACGCTGGCGACGGACCGTAGGCGTAGAGAGGCGGGATCAGACTGAGTGGACCAATTACTAGAGAGATAAGAGGGCCGCTTAGAAATGAGTGATTCTGATTCTCTCTTTAGTTGGAGTGGTTTGCCGCTGCGCTCAACACTCATTATGCACATGATGTTTACTGATCATGTTACTATTAAGGTCCCCTACCAAAACAAAGTTTTGATATACAACGGATAAATCTAAGACCGTCTTCAGCAGATCGTTAATGGCGATTAGGCGATGGGGTCTATAGATACAGCAAACGAGATTATTGAACTTAATTTTTTTTCTGTGATTTCAATAAACGCATATTCAAAACTGCTGTCCAAAGGGTTCGCTTGAATGCGCGTGGTTGAAAATTTCGTGCTAACATAGATGGCTACGCCACCGGCATGACTAAGCCTATCGGATCTGAACAATTCATAACCGTCACACATAAAAGGAACATCAATAAATCCGTTATCAAACCAGGTTTCAGAAACACAAACAACGTCATTAATAACCCAACGCCCGGAGAGTGCAGACGTGTTTTGCGCGAGCTCCGGAAAAAAAATCAGTCAAAAGTGAAAAAACAAAAACCTACAAATACTGGAGTAGTGTAATAAAGGCAATCTATTGCTAAAAACACAAATTAAAAACATATATAATAATTGGTGCTATGTAAAAAACTAGTGCATAATTATTATAAAAAAAAACTAAGAAGTGCCACGACTAATAGCTCAATGAGCGGCGATTCAAAAAATGAGCGTAGAAGCTCCGTAGACCAGAGAAACAGTTATATCTCTTATTTCTCAACCCGTGATGTAGAAGTAGAGAGAGCTTCTTCAAAGAGCAACTCAGCCCTACTGACCATTGACAGTGCGAGGGCACGGTCTTGTTCTCCCGCCCTACTAACACCAACTCCCACTTCATGGAGCTTGCAGTGTAGAACCCCACCCCCAGCTTCGACTCACTCACCAGCCACGAGCACTGCGACCTCGATAATTTCTGCAACCGCAACCACTGCAACAACAACATCAACGGTCTCCGTAATCAACAACGCGATTTCGAATGCGTTAGCAACTTCTGCAGCGCCGAATAAAACTACAAAGCCAACTGTAAGTACGAGTGCCAATAACGGCAATACAAAACAACAACAAGTCGGTCCGGCTATACAGACTGGCATGGATCGCTACATCCAAATCAAACGAAAGTTAAGCCCGCAAAATAAAATGGTTGGAAATAAACCAAAACAAAATTGCCCCAATAAAGGCAACGAACAACCAGGGGCATCTAGTAACAGATTCGCCCTGTTGTCTGATATTGAAAATAATCAATCCGAGACTGGACAGGCTGTACAAAAGAAGCCAAAGCCCCCACCAATTTACATAAGGGAACAGAACTCAAATGCCCTAGTAAAGAAAATCGTTGCGCTGGTCGGGAATGACAACTTTTATGTTACACCTCTTGTCAAAGGGAATATACACGAAACCAAGCTTCAAGCTAAAACTGAAGACCAATTCAGAGCTATAACCAAATACCTAGATGAGGCTAAGAAACCCTACTACACGTACCAGCTCAAGAGTAGCAAGGGCTTGCAAGTGGTGCTAAAGGGCATAGAGCCCGACGTATCCAAAAATGAGATAGTAGAGGCACTGAAAGAAAAAGGATTTCTTGCAAAAAACATTATTAATATTCTCAACAGAAATAAAAAGCCGCAACCACTCTTTAAGGTCGAACTGGAGCCAGAAAGCAGAGCCTTGAAGAAGAATGAAGTGCACCCGATCTACAAACTGCAATTCCTGTTGCATAGAAGGATTACTGTTGAAGAACCGCATAAGCGAAATGGTCCGCTGCAATGCACAAACTGCCAAGAGTATGGACACACCAGAAACAACTGCGGGCTTCGATCCGTCTGCGTAGCTTGTGGAGGCTTCCACAACTCCGAGCCGTGCCCTGCAAACAAAGAAGACCCAAAGACGAAGAAATGCGCTAACTGTGGAGAAAATCATACCGCAAACTACCGAGGCTGCCCGGTCTATAAAGAGCTGAAGAGTCGGCTGCAACAGGCAAAATACGCACGCTCCCAGAATGCACAAAATGCCTACGTGCAATCCCAAACAACACCTGATGTCTTCTTTGCGAAAGCAGCCAGATCTTCATTTGGGCCCCTCAACACAAATGGGGAGTTTCATACGCCAGTGCCCTAAAATCAGGACTTGGCAACCAGACGGGAATCCCACAAACTCAATGCTCTGGGCAAAATATAATCACACCTCAGCAACCTATTGGACAAATACCAAGCAACATCGAAACCATGATGCTGACTTTACAACAGGGTATGATGGAATTTATGTCCTTCATGAAAACAACGATGCAAAACCTTATGCAAAATCAAAACATTTTAATAAATTTGCTTACATCCCAACAATCTAAATAAATGTCTTGCCTTCGAATATCCATGTGGAATGCCAATGGCGTTTCACGGCACAAACTTGAAATAACTCAATTCCTCAATGAAAACCAAATAGATGTAATGCTGCTGGCAGAAACTCATCTAACAAGTAAATACAACTTCCAAATAAGAGGGTATACCTTATACTGCACAGATCATCCGGATGGCAAGGCCCACGGTGGAACCGGAATCTTAATCAGGGAACGCATAAATCACCACTTTCACCAGAGGTTTGCAACAAATTATTTGCAGGCTACATCTATAAAATTACAAGCAGGCAACGGCAGTATCACTATAGCCGCTGTCTATTGCCCACCGCGTTTTACAATAACTGAAGAGCAATTCTTGGACTTCTACAATTCACTCGGAGATCGCTTTTTAGCAGGAGGAGACTACAACGCCAAGCACACGCACTGGGGATCAAGACTCGTGACACCTAAAGGAAGACAACTTTATAAAGCAATTATAAATTTGAGCAATAAACTCGACTATGTCTCTCCTGGCAGCCCCACATACTGGCCAACTGATCCCAGAAAACTTCCGGACTTAATTGACTTCGCTGTGACCAAGAACATCCCAAGAAACTTAGTAAGCGCCAAATCGCTATCGGACTTATCATCGGATCACTCGCCCGTTTTAATAACTCTTCTTCAAAGCCCCAATATAATCGAGCACCCATCCAGGCTGACCTCGCATAGAACTAACTGGCTAAAATATAAAAAGTATGTAAGTTCCCACATTGAGCTTACACCACAGCTTGACACTGAGAATGACATCGACTTCTGTGCTGTTGCCCTGGAGTCGGTACTCGTGGCAGCAGCCAAAATCTCAACACCAGAAGAGACAATTGGGCGTAGCAGCCATTACAAAACTAATCTGCAAATCGAACAACTAGTTCGGGAAAAACGACGCCTACGACGAGCTTGGCAATCTTGCAGATCGCCCCACTCGAAGCAACTCTTTAATGAAGCCACCCGCAGACTCACCAAAACCCTTAAGCAAGAAGAAGAGCTTGCGCAGCGCCGGTACATAGAGAGACTGTCGCCGACCAGCACAAAGCATCCCTTGTGGAGAGCCCACCCAAATTTAAGCTCTCCAATAGAATCAGTCACTCCTATTAGAAACTCCTCGGGAACTTGGGCCCGCAGTGACGAAGACAGAGCCGAAACATTTGCTTTGCACCTACAAAACGTATTTCAGCCAAACGCCGCCACAAACTCTTTTCAACTACCGCCTCTTAGCTCTGAAATTGCAATTAACCCGATTTTGTTTCAAGCTCCTGAAATTGCTAATGTCATCAGGAAGCAACTAAAACCGAAAAAGGCTCCAGGGGGCGACCTAATAACCCCAAAAATGATAATTGAACTTCCAAACTGCGCAGTGGATGTTTTATGCAAACTATTTAACGGGATCACTAAACTTGGCTACTACCCCAAAAAATGGAAAAAGTCTGTGGTTATAATGATACCGAAGCCTGGGAAAGACCACACAATTCCCTCATCGTACAGGCCAATAAGTTTACTACCGTGCCTATCCAAACTACTAGAAAAATGCCTGCTCACGCGCATAACACCATATTTAAGAGAACAAAACGTAATTCCGGCACATCAATTCGGGTTTCGAGAAAGCCACGGAACCATCGAGCAAGTCAACCGGATAACATCAGAAATCCGTACAGCCTTCGAACATCGGGAATATTGTAGTGCGATATTCCTCGACGTCTCTCAGGCATTCGACCGAGTGTGGCTTGAAGGCCTTATGCATAAAATCACAAATTTATTACCAGAAAACACTCATAAGTTACTTGAGTCTTACCTCTACCACAGAGTCTTCGAGGTGAGATGCAATGCAACCTCATCCAACGAGTATAACATTGAAGCCGGAGTCCCACAAGGTAGCGCACTGGGCCCTACCCTGTTTGTCCTATACACAGCAGACATTCCTACGAACGATAGGTTGACCACGTCCACATTTGCTGACGACACCGCAATTCTAAGCCGCTCGAGATGCCCAACTAGAGCAACAGCTCAACTAGCTGATCATTTAGTGGTAGTCGAGAAATGGCTATCAGACTGGCGTATCAAAATTAATGAACAAAAGTGTAAACATATAACGTTTACCCTTAATAGACAATCGTGCCCCCCGTTAACTTTGAATAATACGCAGATCCCCCAAGCCAACGATGTAACATATCTCGGCGTACACCTCGACAGGCGCCTAACCTGGCGGAGGCACATTGAATGCAAAAAAGTACACCTCAAACTGAAAGCTAGCAGCCTACACTGGATTATAAATTCTCGATCACCCCTGTGTCTGGACTTTAAAGTTCTTCTCTACAACTCAACCCTTAAACCCATTTGGACTTACGGCTCCCAGCTGTGGGGGAATGCGAGCAACAGCAACGTTGACATCATACAGCGCTCACAATCAAAAATCCTGCGAACTATCACTGGGGCACCATGGTATGTTCGGAACGAAAACATCCACAGGGATCTGGGCATACCACCGGTTAAAGATGAAATATCAAAGCAGAAAGCGGCCTACTATAATAAGCTTACACTGCACCCAAATAATCTCGCAAGGAACCTAACACGGGTCTCAGACCGATCTCGTCTACATCGAAACGACCTGCCAGCCCAGCTATAAATATTAGGGCCCGTTAGTCCAGATTCAGTCTACATGACTGTAATTTAAGTTATATTATTAAGATTTGATATACTTATTGTTAGTCTCATTATAGAGAAGATTCAATAAATAAAGCATATATGTAAAAAAAAAAAAAAAAAAACATTGGAACCAACAAATAGTTCTCTAAATTCACCCATTTAATTTACAGTTGTTGTTTAATTTTAAAGTTGTTGATTTGATCGCCGGTATGTGCACAGTGCGCGTAGAAGGGCTACCTTTTCCCTCGTGGTTTCCAATCTTACAAAGATTGGAGGGTCGACCAACGAACTTTGCATTTTACGAGCCCTGAAAATATCGCGAACTCTTGGGGTTGTCACCAACACAAAGTAATAAATTTAAATTATAAAAAAATGAATACACCCCCCACACACAAAAAAAAAAAAAAAGAAATATATAAAATTTAAAAAACAAACATAAATACAAAAAATTAATAAAAAAAACAACAAAACAACAAAAAAAAAACAATAACATTACAACATTCTATTTTAAATAAAAAAAAAAAAAAAAACAAAACAGTAGCCCCCCCCCAAAGATAACACACAAAAAAAAAAAAAAAAAAAAAATAATAATTCCAACACCCCCCGCCCCACAAAAAAAAAAATTATCCCACACAACAAAAAAAAAAAAAAATAAAAAAAAAAAAATTTTTTTTTTTTTTTTTTTATTTTTATTTTATATTTTTTTTTTTTTTTTTTTTATACCACCCCCCCCCCCCTTTTTTATTTTTTATTAAATAAAAACAAACAAACAGACCAAACACACAATTATTTTTCTTTCCCCTCCCCCAATTAATGTTGTTAACTGACTAAGGTGTCATTCAAATCACCCCAATTCTATTGAAGTTTCACTCATTCACACCCATTCATAAGGAACAGAATGATTCATAGGGCGATTTGAATGCATTCATGCAGATCTCTAGTTGTCACAATGCCCACCACGAAGCTCCGCTTGTTGAAGAGTGTTCCAAGCCTTTCCGCTGTACTGCACATGCCTCGGTTTTAGCACGTTCCGCTTGTGACTTCCTGCTCCAATAGACCTGGCTTAACCCATCTGTACACGATAGTGAGATTTTGTCAAATAACTTTTTTGTTTATCGGAATCATACCCGACGAGGTGGAGGAACACCTCGACGGGTATTATTGGAGTCAAATCCGATTTAACTTCAGAGCTTGTTGATATTTCTGGTTCATCATGTATTGAATTTATTTCCATAAAATTATCTTTCCCAAAAAATAACATTTTTTTAACTTGTTCCTATATACCCCTTAGCTCCGAATTTAATGTGTATATATTGCACCTGTCCGCCATACAGTCTATCTCCTTGTTGCTTGCTGAAACTGACCAACTTATTGTGCTCGGTGACTTTAATCTTTGGGGAGTAGAAAGTAAGACAGCTAGTGTCCGCAGCAAAGATAGCAATTGCTTCTTCGTCTCTCTTGTGTCGTGAGCGGGGAGACCCACCCTACCTCCACCTGAAGATCCATATCCTCCCCCCCTCCGTATATGTTTTTTCTCCCCCACACAACCCCCCTTTTTGTTAAAAACTCGCTTATTTGGCAAACGTTTTACTTTTTCTCTGTCTTGCGGTAACTGACCAACTTATTGTCCTCGGTGACTTTAATCTTTCCAATATTTCTTGGTATTGACTCAATAGCAATGATTCCTAAGATGCAACATAACTTTGTTGGTGGTCTTGTTGAACTATTCTTGAAGCAAGTTAACAGGATTCGCAATCATATTGGTCGTCATCTTGACTTAATCTTTGTTTTTGATGGTATCTATGCTCAAGTTAGTCGGATTCCGCCACTATCTTTCCCTGAAGATTGTCATCATCCTACCCTTCAGGTCTGTACTCCTAGGACTGCAATAAATGTGTTTTAGGACTGATTATGCTAAATTAGTGGAGACTTTATCGACAATTAATTGGTCCTATCTTGTTGACCTTCCTGTTGATGATGCAGTTGGGTATTTTTATAAAGTCCTTTACCGTCTATTTGATGTACATGTCCCTCTTTCCTCCTTGAAGAATACTTATAGCTCTCCATGGCTTACTCGTCAACTATCCTATCTAAAAAATAAAAAAAAAGACTTTTTAAGCGGTTTAAAATTTCTGGCTTGCTGACTGACTGGGCCAAATATAGTTCTGCTAAGGCAGAATTTGTCCAGCACAATTGTGTTATCAAAATTACCTGTCTCGTTGTAAGCGTGATTTCAAAAGTAACCCTAAAAAATTTTTTTATTCTTTCGTCAATTCTAAGCGTAAATCTAATTGCTTCCCTCATTTTCTTTTTCTTAATAATAATATAGCATCTGATGACAATGATATTTCCAACCTATTTGCTGATTTTTTTCTATCGACTTATACGGAATGCAATGGTGTTATTGATAATGATTATCCATACCCACTACCTCATCTTCAAACCAGTGATTAATGTATCTGATGTTCTTCAGAGTCTTGATACCCTTAAACTCTCTTTTTCACCGGGTCCTGACAAAATACCAAGTTGTATACTGAGGAATTGTTCGTCCTATCTAGGTTTTCCCGTAACATTAATATTTAATTTGTCGCTAAGTCAGGGAAGATTTCCATCCATATGAAAGGAATCGTTTATTGTTCCATTGTTTAAAAAAAGAACAAGTCCGACATCTCAAATTATCGTGGTATTGCTAAACTCAGTGCAATTCCTCAATTTTTCAAAAAAATTATTACCTGTCAGTTGCAGCATCATTGCCGGTCTATTATTTCTCCGTGTCAACATGGCTTTACTAGTCGTCGCTCTATTTCTACAAACCTACTAGAATTTACATCTTTAATTTCTAGAGGCTTCCTGACACATCATCAAACTGATGTGATTTATACCGATTTTTCTAAAGCTTTTGATTCTGTGAACCATAAACTTCTTATTTATAAATTGTCCCTTTTAGGGTTTCCTCCAAACCTACTTGACTGAATACTTTCCTACCTTTTTAATAGAACTCAAATGGTCTGTTTTAACAATAGAATTTCCAAAATAATTAATGTTACTTCTGAAGTGCCACAGGGTAGCCACCTGGGTCCTTTACTCTTTGGCTTAATGATTAATGATCTACCTAATGTTATAAAATCGCAGGCAGATGATGTCAAGCTATGTTTGTCCATGTGTTTACCTAGCTCATATAATGACCTTTAATTAGATCTTGATTGTTTATATACGTGGTGTATGATTAACATGTTAAATTTAATAAACTATTCTAAATGTAACTTTATGACCTTTTATCGTTGTAATACACCTCTGTTTTCTTATTCTATTGGAAATAACGCCCTTGAACGAATTTTTTCAGTTCAGGATCTTGGCGTTTTATTTGATCATAACCTTAGTTTTAAAGACCATATATCTACTATAGCTAATAAAGCCAGAAATCTTTTTGCATTTATGAAACGTTGGTCAAGGGAGGACCTTCCCCAACAAAGTTTTTGTATGTTTCACTTGTTCGTCCGTCTATGGAATATTGCTCTTGTATATGGTCTCCTCAAATTAGCTGTTACCAAAATATGTCTGTCCAAAAACAATTCCTTCTATTTGCTCTGAGGGGATTAACAGGGGACAAGGGAGTCGATTCCCCCTTTTTTTTCGAGTTCCCCCCCCCCTTACCAACCCCCTACCATCGTAGAAAGTGTCATGGAGTTATGTTCTTACACAAACTTATTAATGGTGATGTCGACTCCCCTTTCCTTCTTAGTTTACTTAACTGGAATGTACCCTGTAGAACAGTTCGCCGTTTCGTCCGTTGTCCCTGCCAATATGTAGATCTGCATGATCCTTTTCGTGTTCTGTGTGACGACTATAATTCACTGTGCCACGTCTTACTGTTTGATACCCCTAATGCTACTAATTATACTAAACTTATGTATTTTCAGTCTTCAAATAATTTGTAAATTCTTTGTGAGCATGTATTTTAAACTGCCCATTGTTAGATCGTATTTTTTTTCCATGTCCGCGATTCCGCTTACTTGCCCAAAACGGTTTAGGGCTCCGCGCGTAACAAGCTTTGCTTGGTGTCGTAAGGGCCACTTGTTTGTACTGACCATAGTGCATCAACGTCCAAGAATAAAAATAGCGATAGTCGATCGGCCATCTGCTTCATCTCGGTGGTAACATCCAACAGTCTTGCCTGAAGCACCTTGAGCATTCGATCCTCAGCTTCCCGCATGGTGGCCTTGATCAGAGTGGCCTGTTCGTCGAATCGGCTATTGGGGATGTAGTGTCGATGGTGGCAACTCAAGGACGGCCTCGCTTGTGGATTGCGCCAGAGGTCTCCTTCAGGCCTTTTCCTTCCGGCAGCACAATCTCCGAAGTACGAAAAGTTTTTGTTATTGTTTCCAGTGTCGTTTATTTTATTTTTTTTGTGGTCCGCTTCCTTTTTTTTTTTTTTTTTTTTGTTTAACACCTAATTACTTTATATGTGTGTTTTGTTTGTCACCATTTTTTTTTTTTTCTTTTTATTATATTATTACCCCCCTTTTTTTAAAAAACACCCCCCATACCCCCCAAAAAAATATAAAATAATTTTTTCCACCAGAAGAATTTTATATCACAAAAAAACAAAACTTTAAACCACCCCGGAAAAAACAAGACCTTTCTTTATAACGACCTTTTCTTCATATCTTTTGTTTCTAGTCCAGCAACCTTGCCTCCTGCTATCCGAGGTTCCTGAACCAAGACCACGTCGGCTTCGCCTTTGGCCAGGCGAAGCAAAAGGGCAGCGGACGCTGCTTTACTGTGGCGTAGGTTTATCTGCAGGAGCCTTAGCGACATCCCCAGCTGCAACCTCCATCACAGTAACGTCGGCCTTCGAGTCGCTCAGGTCCACTTCATCGATTGCCGGTGCCAACGCTCGCATCTCTGTGCTCAGCGAAGAGTCGGTTGAGTAGCCTTCCTCCGGCACACCAGGGGCCTCCACTTCCTCCGCAAGCACCTGCTCAGCTGGATTGCCGGCAGGGCTTTCCGTGGAAGTTGAGTCCCCTTTGTAAATTTTAATATGAACTGCGCTGAAGCCGCAACTCTACTGAGCGTTGCCTTTTTGCCTGAGCACCTTCCTGTTGGGGCTTCTACTGCCCATAGTTTGGGAAAACCGTTCTTGCACACTCTACCTTCTTTAGCCATTCGGGCGAAGGCGTGGCAACATTACTTCTGGCGAGTGAGCGAGTTACCAGTCGTAGGTCGAACGTATGGTTGTAGATGGTAACGAAGTAGTTGATGTGAGGATGATGACGGTGAATCAGATGCGATAATAAACGAAAAGGTGAATTAGCACGTCTCTATTTATTGTAATTTGTTAAACAATATGTAGTTGCGATTTCACGATGATCCGGTAAGGGGTCATCTCTCGTCGATGTCTTCAACCCTGTTCCAAAGAATCTCGCAGGGTTCTTCTCCAGTAATCAAGGCTTGCTGGGTTACTCTTCGGATTTTTATGTAGGCAAATAAGTGGGTTTGAGTTTAGAATAGAAATAAGAAGTCTGGATGGTTTGGTTGTCAGAATCGAACTGCTTTGTAATATTTAAGAATGAGAATTCGTAACCTACGCTGCACACAGGCAGCACTTATATATAATACAATTCGTGTATGTGTTTCTTATGTATATGTATCTCAAGTATTTGTCGCTCAGTCGCCGCTTCTATATTCTGTCTACGCTGCATTTCTTCGGCCGCTGCCGCTTGTACCCGGATGCCAACTTGTTGGCTTGCATTTTATTATTCGGACAAACAACTGGCCTATTTTTAATGGAAGCGGGGTGCGGGGAGTTTGGCGGCAACCCGCTCCCAACTTATGTTTGCTAGCTAGTGGACGACCTATACTTGAAGGGGTGCGGGGAGTTGGTTATCGGTAACTCCTCCCCCCCCAGACCGAAGTGACGGCCAAAGTGATTGACTTTTGGGCGGAACGACTACTTGTGGTAAGGTAGGTGTTACAATAATTTTTTGTTTTTTCTTAATTACTATTATGCCTAAGATTAACAAAATTATGATAATAAACATTGTATATGTAAAATAGTTATGCTTTTGTGTTCTTATTTGGAAATTTTGTAATTGTTTTTGATTTTCCAATCCCGACAAATGGATTCTAGTTAAATTTGGGACGATATAGGTTTTATTTATAATTATATTGCTATCTTCAAAAGTCTGTATCTTCAATTGGCTATTAACGAACTTGTTTTCATTTTCGAATGTGAGGTTGTTTATTTTGACAGTACAATTTTCGTACCTAACTAACATTGACCCCTCAATAATTGGTTGCATCCCACAATCCGTTTGCAATTTTTCTTGGTGTGCATTAAATATAAATATATATCCCCTCTCTGGTTCAAAAACCTGTGTTTCTACCTCCGTTATTTCCACATTACAAGTGGGTTTCATTTCTTTTAATATATTATTGATGCATAAACTGTTGAACTGATTGGGCTGGTTACAATAAAAAATTAACCCTATTCTTATGCACTTATCTTTAAATTGATACACTTTATCTTCCCTAAATGCTATAAAACTAGGAGCGTCAATAAACATGGTACCATTTATTGGTAATGCGACCAACCTAGCAAATTCAAACTTATCAATCTCCACTATGGGTACCCTAATTTTAAAGTATATCTTAGTTCCTACACTCTCTGAACTTGTTCCTAGCACGGAATACATGTCTTCTATTAGTCTAAGTAATATTTTGCTTTTCTAAAATATCCCTTACAAGTCCTAATTCCTGTTGTCCTAAAATAAATTTCGGAAGGATATTCCACCTTGATAGTAAAATACTCTCCGCTATGTTATTAATGTATCCTAACACAACGTCTAAATTATAACTAATCCTAATCATCTTTTGTAATTTTTATTTCCACATCTTCCTCCTTTAATTCCTTATAACTGATTTTGAGCATACTTTATGTAATCATTTATTTCCTGCTGCTCCGTATTATAAACTTAGTTATGTTATTAAACCTATCTATTAAATTGTTGTTTACCATAACCTGTTCATTAGACATCTTAAAAAATGCCTCTTCCTTAGCCCTAATACTCTGTAACTCTCTTTCTATATTCCTTTGATCTTCCGCATCCATATTACCTGTTACCGTTTTTACCATACTACCCAATCCGTTAATCAAACCTCTCCTGTTTCTTTTCAAGGGCATCACTATTCTTATCCTATCTACAACTTCCTTTATTTTATTATCTAACATCCTCAGGGTTTGTTTAGTTTCAATATTCGCTTCCCGTTTTAATAACGCTACTGAATCGTTGAATTGTTGTATTGTCGCTGATATTTCCGTCAAATCGATGGTCTGGGTTATTTGATGATATGAATTAATTACTCTCGCTTCACCCAAGTCTATCTTGGTACGAGTTTCCATTTTTTAAGGTTTGGGTCATGATTGACTGAGTTATTACCCTCAGCGTCCTGTAAATATTAGTTCGCAACAAATTAATCGTTAGTATTTGTTAGTTTTCTAATTTTAAATTTGTGTATTTTTTTTGCCTTTCGGTGATCAACGTTACCCCCTTATCTTCTTGCACTTTATGCTTAGTAAACCTTGGCGTTGTTTTGTCTCTTCTGTTCTCTTTCCTAAATATCGTATCTCCACTTCTAAGTTGAATTGGATCACTTCTTCCTTTATTCAGTCTTTCTGTCCGTTTCCTTTTTTCTTCTTCCAATTTTTCTTTTACCTGATCGTATAGTGTGGCTTGAAATTCATTTAATTTTTTGATATAGTCATGTTCGTCTCTAAATTCCACCGTTTTACTAAATAAATGAGTCCTTCCCGTGAATAATTCAAATGGAGTCAACTTGGTGGCTGAATGAACGGCATTATTATATGTCAGTAGGGTTTCCGCTAATACTTCCTCGTGCTCATAGTCAATTTATTCTTTTTACGCACATTCAGTATTACCTATATGTTTCAGTCAGTGTTGAATGAAGTCGTTCCACTGTGGAATTACTAGACGACTCTGAAATGACGTGTAGTGGAGTTCTATACCGTATTGTTTACAAAATTCCTTCACTAACTTGTTAGCAAATTCCCCCCCTATCGCATACAATCTTTTTGGTATGCCGTACAGAGACAAGTATGTCTTCAACGTCCTCGTTATACTTATAGCATCTCTCGCTACAATCGTAAACGCCGACGCAAACTTCGTCAGTTTGTCTATTAATGTCAACATAGTTTTGTTATTTATGAAGTACAAATCGATATGGACTACATCCAATGGGAATTTCGGAATGTCCGGTGTTTGATATTTGATCTTTTGAGGATTCCTATCGTACTTGAACATTTGACAAATGTCACAAGCTTTAACCACTTCCGTCACTATTTCTCTTACCCTAGGGAAATAGACTTTTCTCTTTAAATGTAATATTGTTTCATCCACTCCCCTATGGTTCCCGTCTACATATCCTGTTGTATTGCCTCCCTTTGTTCTATCAGACTCTTAATTTCCGGTAACACCTCTAATGCTCTCACCATTTTATAATTATTCTTTTCCCCATAGTACTTTTTAAAACAATCCCTTACTACTTTAAAAACCTCTTCTTCCGCTAAATCGCGCATGTTTTCCCAGACTTTAAACATTCCCTCAGTATCTTTACAATCACTTCTTCATTAAAACTTGGCTCTATTATTATTCTTCTGCTTTTTCCTTTATAGGTACTTCCTTGTGATTTGCTTCCTCCTCACCTATCTTCAATATTAGTTGTGCATTAAAATCATTTAGTGGTTTTTCCGTAACCTCAATGGTATTCCTTGTTTCTTTATCTTCTTCTTTATCCCCTGCTTCGCACTGCAACGTGCCTATCTCCGACCATATCTGTAACAAATACTTCTACGGGTATTCTACTCAGTGCGTCCGCATTAGTATTTAATTTGCCTTTTTTGTATATGATTTCATATTCATATTCCGCTAATTGTAATCTCCATCTTACCAATTTCGACGATGGCTCCTTTACGCTATTCAACCAGACTAGCGGCCTATGATCTGTTACTATACTGAATTTCTTTCCAAACAAATATGGCCTAAAATACTTTACTGCCCATATTATTGCTAACATTTCCTTCTCTGTTGCTGAATAATTGATTTCCGAAGTATTCAACGTGCGACTCGCGTACGAAATGGGTTTATCGCTACCTATAGGTCCTTGAGACAAAATCGCCCCCAATGCAAAATTACTTGCATCTGTCGTCAAAATGAATGTCTTCTGCATGTCCGGGTATTGCAAGATAGGGTCATTACATAATAATGATTTACAATGTTCAAAGCTGTCTCTATACTCCTGGCTAATCTCTACATTTTTCTTCCCTTTCAGTTGGTTAGTTAACGGCTTCGTTATTCTTGCAAAGTCCTTAATGAATTTCCTGTAGTACCCCAATAACCCTAAAAAAGATTTAATTTGCTTCCGGGTCGTTGGCATCTGATATTTCTTGATCACCTCAATTTTCTTCTGGTTTGGTTTAATTCCCTCCGACGTCACTATATGTCCCAAGAATTCTATCTCCTTCTTCAAAAACTCAGATTTATCCTGCTGAACCTTAAAATTCGCTCCCCTCAATTTCTCGAATACTATTTTCAAATCATTAATGTGCTGTTGCAAAGACGGTGAATATATAATTATATCATCCATATAAACTAAACAGTTTCTTCCCACTGTCTCCCCCAATACTTTGTTAACTACTCTCTGAAACGTCGCTGGGGCATTCGTTAATCCGAACGGCATTCTTAAAAATTCATAATGCCCTCCTACTGACGTAAAGGCTGTCTTCTGTACATCGTCCGGTGTCATCTCTATCTGATGATAACCGCTCTTTAAATCCAAACTCGAAAAATATCTGGCTCTGCCTATCGAGTCCAACACCTCGTTAATCAATGGTAAGGGGTATTTATCTTTGATTGTTTTGTCATTTAATTTTCGAAAATCCACTACCATTCTCCATTTCTTCTCCCCCGACGCGTCTAGTTTCTTAGGCACCAACCATACCGGTGCACTCCACGGGGAAAAACTATTCTGAATAATTTCCTGTTCTAGCAACTCATTTATTTGTCTCTTAATTTCCTTATTCTCCCCCTGGGGAATATCGAAACGGCCTTACATATACTGGGTCCTGATCCGTTAACTTAATAGCATGCTTGATTTCGTTCGTAAATGACAACTTCTCCCCTTCGACATAAAATATGTCCAGATACTGCGAACACAATTTCTGTATGTGCTCCTTTTCTTCCCTATTAAGATGGTCGATCCTAATCTTTAACTTTCTTATTTTTTCATTCTCCTTTGGTTGCGAAATTGTGAAATTAAATACTTCGAATTGTTCCAGTTTGTCTCTGCCCGTTACTTCTAATGCTTTTTCGAAGTAAAATATTGCGTCCTCCTCTCCTTCGTTAATCAATTCCATCCTCGCTTTAAAGTCCTCTGCTTTATAAATTCCCCCTGACAGGTATAATTCGTCATGTAATTTAATTGTGTCTATAATAAATTCTCCCGTTTTTATCGACACTGGTACTTCAATCATCATTCTCGTCTTTCCCTGTATTTCTCTGACTCTCGGTCCTCCTCTCGGTTCCCTGATCATAGGAATTACTGCCTTTTCCGTTATTAACTTTCCGACTTTACAATCAACTCGCGCTCCTATTTTGCACAAAAAATCTATCCCCACCAACCCGCCGAACTGTGGAGAAATTCGAGCCAATAGAAAAGTAAACGTTCCTTCCTGTTGAAATTACTCAAACAATTCGTACTTCACTACTTTTTTAATCTTAAAAGTATCAATTACTCCTACAACATCAATACTTTTTGGTATATCCGTCTGGTGATCCACCGGTATAAGTTCCGGATCAATAAAAGAACATTGAGCGCCTGTGTTTACCAAGAATCTTAATGATCTACCGAACGGAGACTTAATTAGTATATACGGCAATTCTCCTCCTAATCCTGATCTGTCCTTTGCGTCGAGGCTTTTAAGCGAAAATTTTGAGTCTCTCCGCCCTGTCCATTTTCCCTTGTGTTAACGTTGTTAAGTCTCTGTGAACTCCCTGAGTTCGTCCTCGAGCTCTCCGAAGGTCCCGATGTAATCGCCCTGTAGGTACTTTGTTGCGAGTTCCCATTATTCTGATTTCTATTAAAATTTCTGTTTCCAAAACCTCCATTGTTTTGTCCCCATCTTTGTCCATAATTATTAAAAGAATTTGTATAATTGTTATTTCTTCTATTCCCAAAATTTCCATTGAACCCTCTACTATATCCTTTGTTAAATCTGTTGTTGTTCGCTACTTGTGGTTTATCCACCGTCAGGTTCCTATCTCTCAAATATTTGTCCCTTAGCTGTTTCGCCACCTCATGGGCTTCCCTCAACAACTCAGGGTCTTTATTTTCCACTCTTAACTGTAACTGTCCTCTTAGGCCCGCAATAAACCTTTCAATACATTTTCTCTCTATTTTCTTCTCTTTCTTTACCCTTATTTCCTTATTCTTTTCTTCTTTCTTAACAATTCTCATCCATCCTGTCCTTATGTTTGCGATTTCCTCATATAGTTTTTCTAAAGTCAAACCTTTCCTGGACACTTCCCTCAAGTCATCCATTAAATCATCTTCATCCCTTTTATCCGAAAAGTGTTGGACTAACGACGCTTTCATATCGTCCCACACCAATGAAGTTGCGTCCCTTTCTAACATTGAATTAGCTTGTTCAAGAATTTTATTCCTAATTGCTCCCAATAGCACATCCCCATACGGTGTATTATCTTTATCCTTAATCAAAAGAATTACCCTCTCAACTTGCTCAATAAAATTATTTGGCTCCACCTCCCCGCTGTAAGTCGACAAGGCTTTTATGATTCCGGGAATCTGCCATTCATTATCGCTTCCCTGAGACATTGTTCTTAACTCTTGCTCCTCCTGTTCCGGTGCTTCTAAGATCTGATCCAGTGCACCTCTTGACGCTGATCTCGTCAACCTATCTGTCAACGGAATTATTCTTTGTTTTGAAGACCTATTTGACATTAATATTTCTTCTCGCCCACTTCCTCTTTTCTACTTCTCTGAATATTTATTTTAAAAAATATCAATAATAGTCCCTAATATTATCGGTTTCCGATACTCCCTACCGGGTCGTACCCTGATCCTTTTTCAAGTGGACTTTTATTGCCCCCTAGTCTCTAGTAATACTCAAGTCAAATTCAATCTCAAGTGCCTTTCTCTTTCTGTTTATGTCGTTCCCTACTTCAAGTGGGCCTCTCTTAGGGGTCATAAATGTGCGAAGAAATTTAATCTGGGTATTTCCCTTATGTCGTTTTCCGAATTCAAGTGGGTTTTTCTCTTATTCTAGGGTCATAAATGTGTATCGAGTTTGAGCTCAAGGGTTTCTTGCAGCTATGTATTCTACTTAAAATTACGGGTGGTCTTAAAATTAATGTCGTTTCGTAATGTTCGTTGGGTTCGTTTCTCAGGCGATTCAAAATGGGTTTCCGATATCGTTCTTTTGTTTGTGTGTATGTATTAAAAATGGGTTTCCGATATCGTTCTTTTGTTTGTGTGTATGTAATACTGGACTTTCTTGGACTTAATTTTTATGAGTATTCTGACTACTAGTGACAACGTGGAATCTAGTATGCGTAGTTTTTCATTCAACTTTCTCTTCCTCTTAAATTTTCTTACTTGTTCGTTGTAAAGGACCGCTCTGCCCAATGCAGTTGGAGAAAATACTATATTTCTAGCACGGTTTTTCCTTCTTTAATTTGTCGTCTTTTCTTTTATTTCTCTTTTACTAAATAAACATTCAACATTCATGGATTTTTCCTACAAATTCCAGATTTGCGAACTATTCGACCGATATCCACTCGGCACCTCAGGCTACCTGCAAATCAAGTGCACTGAACGAATAGAACACTGCTAATCCGGTCTCTGCGTCCACAAAAATTGCTCTTTAAATCTTGAAGGCTTTTTTTTTTTTAACTAATTCTTTCTCTTTTTATCTCTGGCTTTTGTTCTCTTATTTTTCCACTTCTTCTTTCCGCTTTAATTTTTTTTTTTCTTTGCTAACCACGCACATTAACTTCCACCTTGTCATTAAAGTACTCACATCATTAATAAAATAGCTCCTTGAAGGTTCTTCATCATCGGCACTTCTTCTTGTCCAATGTTGAGTCCGGCTGCGCCAGTTACCAGTCGTAGGTCGAACGTATGGTTGTAGATGGTAACGAAGTAGTTGATGTGTAGCACGTCTCTATTTATTGTAATTTGTTAAACAATATGTAGTTGCGATTTCACGATGATCCGGTAAGGGGTCATCTCTCGTCGATGTCTTCAACCCTGTTCCAAAGAATCTCGCAGGGTTCTTCTCCAGTAATCAAGGCTTGCTGGGTTACTCTTCGGATTTTTATGTAGGCAAATAAGTGGGTTTGAGTTTAGAATAGAAATAAGAAGTCTGGATGGTTTGGTTGTCAGAATCGAACTGCTTTGTAATATTTAAGAATGAGAATTCGTAACCTACGCTGCACACAGGCAGCACTTATATATAATACAATTCGTGTATGTGTTTCTTATGTATATGTATCTCAAGTATTTGTCGCTCAGTCGCCGCTTCTATATTCTGTCTACGCTGCATTTCTTCGGCCGCTGCCGCTTGTACCCGGATGCCAACTTGTTGTCTTGCATTTTATTATTCGGACAAACAACTGGCCTATTTTTAATGGAAGCGGGGTGCGGGGAGTTTGGCGGCAACCCGCTCCCAACTTATGTTTGCTAGCTAGTGGACGACCTATACTTGAAGGGGTGCGGGGAGTTGGTTATCGGTAACTAGCGCAGGGTTTGAGCGGCAGTCCGTCTTTCCGCGTAGGTGAATTTCTTCACTACTATAAATAAGCAAAAAAAATAAATGAATAAAAAAGCAAAAAAAAAAACCTAATACTAATAATATATAAAACCAAATAAATAAAATAAATAAATAAATAATATAAATTTTTCTAATTTTCTATACTTCTTTATGATTTCTTTTATGATACTATAATCTTTAAATTTTAAAATATATGAGTTGTAGATTATAATTTTAACAACTATGAATTATTTCATTTTATTACATTTAAAACAAAAACATATTCATTAGAAAATAACTTTATTACTTTACGTTATTTTTATGCATGTATCATTATAGCGAATATCCACTGTATCGATACCAACATTGTGTTACAGTGTACTTAAAGAAATACACAAAACTCGTGCAGGCAACTTATGGGAAGCGCAAGTGTCACCAAATTCCCATGGCTAATTTGGTCGTGGCTGATGGCCACTAATAAATATTGTGAGGAGTTAAATAACTCCCCACAAATTCCCGCAGCATAACTACAGATGGCCGGTCGCTTACCAGTTACGCGGCGAATTAGCGGGGTAGCGGCGCGGCGAAGAGCAAGTGGAGAGACACTTGCAAGTAGAGAGTTTGGAGAGTGAGAGTTTGGTGACGGAGAAGTGGAGAATGAGAGTTTGGAGACTTCGAGGTTAGGAGAGAGAACTCTGCCAAAGAGAGTTTGGAGAGCAAGGAGCGGAGAGTGGAGACTTGGCAGGCGGAGAGAGAGTGCCGTGTGCAAAAGTGGAAATAACGGATCTGCACCGGACTTTGGACTCTGCCGTGGACTTTGGTCCAGGAGGACAAGTGCCACATCTCAGCAGCGGAGCGACGCACAGACGTGCCACAGGCACCAAAAGCATAAGCAGAGCAGCGGCAACACGCAGAAACACAAATTAAGGCCGTGCGTGAAAGGCAAAGGGGTCAAGCAGGAGCTACGGACTATGGACTCGGAGTGGAGAGATGCGGCAGTGAACAAGTCAGCCAGTACAGTGAACTACAAGTGAACAACAACAAGACGAATCGCCGGAAGCAGCGCCGTGGGAGCCTACAAGGAACAAGATCGCTAAGTCGAGACGTTTGGGATTGAACCGCCAGGAATCTCCGAATTGAGACGCAGGTAGCTGAGGTCCAGAGGGCATCACACGGCTAGGTCAAGGCGATCCGTTTCAGATCTGTCTCAACTAAATCCACGATCCTCGTTGGAGAGTCGAACAGAGCTTGAGCGGTGTAAGCCTGCGACAAGAAATCGTGAACTCAGGGAGAAGCCTATAGGCCAGAAGGGAGATCGATCAGTCGTTGTGGTCGTGAGTGGAGTACTCCAGGAGAGCCATACGGTTTGAGTCGTGTATGACCGGAGCGGCGTGCGTCCGAATCCCGAGTGAAACGAGCCAGAAGGGAGATCGGTCGATTGTTGGTGGCCTCGAGTAGAGAACTCCAGTAGAGCCCCGCGGTTAAGTCGTGTAGCAAATCCGCGTTCGACCAAGATCCCGAGTACCAGAAGCCACGCAACGTCCAGCAACGCAGCCAGCATATCCACCTCGACAGAGCGAGCTACGAGGAAACGTCGGACGATAAGCCAAGGGGTGAAGCTAGGGCGGAACGTTCGTTTACACTAGGCGTTGAAACAAAGTGAAGCGCTCGGCAGCATCCTTGCGTAACTTGGACTGCCAGTGCGATCTGAGTTAGACACTAGTGGGACCATCCGGGACAGAGCCAGAGACAGGCGGGAGACTGGAGATCGCGGCCTCTGTTCACTCTAGTCTGAGAACGGTGACGCTTCCCTATACCCGTGCAGCCGATCTCCTGGCGAGTCTAAGGCGCTAAGAGTAGTCGTCGTTTCTACGCATCCGCAGCGAGCAGCGTCGAGCATCTTCAGGGAGCTACAAGGATCTTCAGGGAGCTACAAGGATCTCCAGGGAGTTCACGGAACCGGAGCCCTCAGTCCACAAGGGGAGCACCGAGTCGACAGGGCGACCAGGAGTCATCAACGGCCACAAGGGGCGATAGCAAGGCCAGCCGATCCAGCAAAGTTACCGTGCCATTATACCCTCTCGCTCGCAATAAAATCCACTGAGTACCCGAAAATTCTGTTCTTTCTCACTGATCTACTGGGCGGTCACGTTTATATAAATTTGGTGGGACGAACACACAACTATACTGAGCTAGCCGCACGAATCTCGTAGCGAGCAGACCTAAGAAATCAGTTCGTTACATCTGGCGCCCAAAACGTGATTGTCCCAGCAGTGAAAGCAACATAAAGCAGAATGGGGAAGAGTTGGATTTACCGTCTCAAGAAAGAAGACTTTGCCTATGTCTCACAGAAGTTAAACATGGCTTTGGAGGGCAGATCGGAAGACATTAGAAAGGCATTGTCTGAATGTTACACACAAACGGAGAACGACCCAGACCTCGCCGATATCTGGGCCGAGCAACATACAGCGACAAACCAGGTCCCAGCATAAAGCTAGCAAACGCCGAAGGGGAAGACCTAGAGGCAAGCCTAAGCATCAACAACATGCAAAAGGAGGCGCAAAAGAGGGACGTAAGCCAGGACAGAAAAACGGCAGCGCCGATTCTTAATCCCAGTCGGCCAGATTATGCCAAGGTTGCAAAACAAGTCCAGGAGTGGTCATTAAGGTTCGACGGCGTAGAAAAACCATTTGAGTTTTTAGAACAAGTGGAATGGTCCGCCAATACCTACGGCCTGGACCTAGACATGATTCCCCGGGCGATGCCGGAATTACTCACCGGTAAAGCACTGAAATGGTTCATTTCCAACAATAAACAGTGGAGAACCTGGCCGGAATTCATAGACAGTTTCCACAATTATTTTCGGCCAAGGGACTTTTTCACCAAGCTCTCTGATCAAGTCAGGCGGAGGAAGCAAGGCTATGGGGAATCGTTCAAAGATTACATGATTGACATGCAGACCATGGTGAGGCCACTCAGTTATTCGGCGAAAGAGACCCTCAACATCATCAGGGAGAACTGCACCCCGAGTTTAAGGATTTTCCTCAGAGCACTTATGAACCTAGCCGACGAGTATGAGGAGCTGGAGAAGGAACGGGAGGCATTCGCGCAAGAGAACAAATTTTCAAGGGCAAAACCGGCAGCCCCTGCGCAAGCAACGTGCAGAAGGTGCGAAGACAGTGGCGACCAGGAACGTCGTGGCCCCTACAAGACTACCGGCAGCAGGCTACCAACGCATCATATGAACGCCAGCGGCAATGCAAAACCAACAGAGACAGCCAATAAACCCCGTGTGGCCACCAAACACCACTCAGAGGCCACGGGAGAGTAGCCACATCTCGAACCCCCAGGAGGCCTGCCGAAAGTGCGGTGGTCACTGACACTGGAAACGCGGCTGTCGAAACCAGCGCTTGTTGTTCTGCTGGGTGTGCGGCAAAGTGGGTGTCAGAAGCGTGGAGTGCTGCAATCGAGCGGAAAATGGTCAGCGATCTCAGCCGCAGAGAGGCGGGCGGGGATCGCAAAATGATTGAGGAGGAGCAGCAGTTGTCCGCAGCGGTAACGATTGGTGGAGGCACATATAAAGCCACAATTGACACCGGGGCATCAGCGAGCTTCATAAGCGAGGAACTGGCGGAGAGCCTGGCTGCCCTCGGAAAGATCACGAGGACAAGACGGCAAGTTAGGTTGGCAGACGGGAGATGCGGCGAAATCGATGAACAGCTGGAGGTAGAAATCGCATTTGGCAACAAGCGATTGACCATGATCCTGCTGATACTACCAGGGGTAGTGTATTCGTTGGTGTTAGGATGGAATTTCCTCACGCAAGTCGCAACCGAAATAAAGTGCGCCGGACACGAGATCACAATACCGGCCAGAAACCCACACAACGGGTGGCTCGAGGAAAAACTATCGGTGGCAGTCGTTCAACACACAAGCAAGGATAACGACACAACAAAATTCCTGGAGGCGCAACTAGCCGACCTTAACACCATGACGGGAACGTCGGACGTGGCCGAGCATCGAATCACGATGAAAGACGATAAGCCAATCAAGCAACGATACTGCCCACCAGCGTTTCGGAATCCACTGGCTACACCCCGGCATTTCTTACCCAAGGCAGAGAGCCCAGACTACCAAGCGCCCTATACGATCGCGAAACGTTAGGGACAGGACGTGCGGCTGAAACCCCGGATGAAAATGCAACCAAACTAAAAGACATCTTTGAGATTGTAAGGCGAAACATGGAAAAAGCCTCCCAAGATCAGGCCGGGCATTACAATCTAAGGAGAAGTGTAACGAACTGTTTTTAACTGTTGGATCGCTACGTAAACGCCGCGACTAGCTCAGAGATATTGTGTGTTCGACCCACCAAATTTGTATTGCGTGACTGCCCGTGAGCCAAGAAAATGCAGAGATATCCGATTGGGACAAATCGGAAAACTTTATTAAGTTTTTCTTTTCGCTGGAATTGGTTTCTTCGTCAGCTGGCTGTTGCGGCTTGCCGGGTCGGCGACGTGCCTTCCTCGGCTCAAGATTCACTCTGTGCGTTCCTCGGCGGCGCTCCTCGACGGCGTCGCTGCTCTCGCCTCCCTTCGTGGTGCTTGTGGACTCCTGCGGCGTCGTTCTCGAACGGCGTCTCTCCGGTTCCACCCGGCTTGTAGGACTCAAGAAGTCTGCACAACCTTCCTTTCGGGTCCGACCAGAGTGTTCCTGGGATCACCTGTTTCGTCGTGTTCCCTGGGGTCGGTCTGGCTCTAGTCTGAGAAACAAATGTCCCGACAGGTCAAATCCGAGGATTCAGCCTTATCGTCAGTCCACCGTAACCCCGACGCTTGGCACAAACTCTTGATCCGCGCTTACCCTGCCGGTAGCTCGTCCCTCTCTCGACTCTGCTCCTGTCCTACACTCGTCTCCACTCCAATCTCTGTGTTCTGCCGATCTCACCGTTGCAGTCTCAGCCTTGGCCTAGCGTCTTGACTCTGGTATCTTGATCTGGGCGTTGAGCACTCGGTTTCTACGGTACTCGCACTTGTATCTTGATCTTGATCTCTGGTTCGTTGGTTGCACTTGTACTTTCGCTCGCGTATCTTGGTTATCTGTCCTGAGCTACGCCTGCGCCGTCCCTTTTATAGGCAGCGGCGGGGTCCCGTTATTTCCCTTTTTGCACACGGCTCGCTAGAGTCCAATGTCCACGTGTGTCCCGTTAGTTCCCTTTGCCACGGCACGCATCGGGTCCAAGGTCCAAGATGTCCCGTTAATTCACGGTGCATCCGCTTTGCGCCGGTTCAAAGTCCACGGCTTTACCGTTCGACCTTATTGCCCTTTGGCGGCGTGAGTCCAAGGTCCAGCGCGGCACCGTTATTTCACGGTCTCTCCGCTTTAGCCGGGTCCAAGGTCCAGTATTCACCGGTGGACCTGGATGCCCTTGGATTCTGCCGCATTCTCGCTGTTGCTAGGGGCTCTCCTGCCTCGAGATTTGTGGGGAGTTTTACGACTCCTCACATCTCCCCCTTTCTTCGAAAATGTGTTAAAGACGGTGCTTTCTCCTCCCGGCGCACTCCGTCGACGTATCTCAGCTTCCTCGTTGTTGTCCTCGTCCTCCGTTGCTCCTGGTTCCCTACTCCTTATGTTGGCCACCAGTCCGGACGCAGCGGTGCAATCTCAGCCTTTTCCTGTAGACATCTCGACGACCGCGTCTAAACCTCGCTGATGCCTTCTCCTGCTGTTGGCCACCGGTCGGATCGCAGCGATGCCAGTCTCAGCCGTGTCCTCTAGGCATCTTGACCCCCGCGTATAGATCCTCCCGTGCCGTCCTTCCTCCTGCTCCTTGTTCCTTGACGATTCTCTCTCCTCAGTTGCTGATCCTCGCCTCCGCTCGGAATTTTGAATTTCCGCGCCGCTCCAATTCCAGTTATCGATATTTTTAGCGTTGCCATTTTCCGTTCCAGTCGCAGTGTGACCAATAGCGTGGCCACTGTGAAAAATCTAGTATTTTTTCCATGTCGTGTTCCCTATCGATCGCACTATCGATCGACCGCCGCTATCGCAGCGCCCCCATCCCGATTTTTCATTACCGCGTGGTTGCAGCTGAAAATGGTGAGTTTTTATCTATTTTTCTAAATTTTTCCAGCTTTCTGACCATTTGTTTCCATTTTGCAGCTCCATGCCGATGTATGAATGCCCCTTGAATGCCGCGCGGTAAACGCTGACGTCGCCGGTTGCGGACACCTTGATGCGGTACCGGGCCCCGTTAGCGATGACCAGCTTGGCCCACCGCTTCTGCCGCGCTCTCCCTCGCTGCCGTCGTGCCTCCATTGCCACGCTCGGTGGCCACTCCTCCTCCGCGATCGGCGTCCACGGCTCGCCTCTCGCGGAATGCTGCCGCTGCAGCTCCGGCCTCTGCCGCGCGATTTTCGGCGTCGCTGCCAGTGGACTGGGCCACTCCCACGCCGTCTTCTCCCGTTCCTCGTCCTCTCCTCCCGTCCTCTTCCTGCACTCCTGTTCTGGACATCTCCACGTGACGACCGCCTCATGCCTCACGGCCGGCCGTCTGCCTCGACCACCCGTCGCTCCTCTGCGATCCGCCATGCCTCCTGCTGCTCCCGCAGCGGTGGTGAGGGCGGTGTCGTCGGTGGTGGTGGCGGTGGTGGCGATGTTGCCGGTGGTGGCGGCGGTGGTGAGGGCGGTGTCGCCGGTGATGGCGGAGGTGGTGGCGATGTTGCTGCCGGTGGTGGCGGCGGTGGTGGCGGCGGTGGTGAGGGCGGTGTCGCCGGTGATGGCGGCGGTGGTGGCGATGTTGCTGCCGGTGGTGGCGGCGGTGTTTGGGGCTCCCACAGGCGAGCCTCCTCCTCCTCGGCCCTCTCGAGCAGCCTCTGGAACGCGATCTCGGCGGCCGCCTGGCGTCTCATTTGGCTCTTTCTCTGGGCGTGCGTGATCCGGCGCGCCAGGAACATCTGCCGCCAGTCCCTTGGGCGATTCGTCGGTGGCGCCATCCCGAGCGGGATGTAGCCCTTCCCCTGCATCGCCATCTGGAGGCGGTGGGACTTGAGCTTCACCCGCTCCACTCGTCGCAGGTGATCCTCCTCGTCCGAGGACACCTCCGGGGTGACCGAGTCCAGGCCTCCCCAGGTCTCGTCGTCGTCATCCGACGAGAGCGTCACCACGTCTCCGGCTTCGTCCGGCATCTGGGCCTCTTCTTCCGCGTCGTCCTCCAGCTCGATGTCCGGGATCTCGCCGCGGTCCTCCTCCTCCGACGGCGATGAAGAGCGCGACGCCAGGGGTGACGCGCACAGCTGGAGGTAGGATTCGGGATTCTGCCTCCATATCGATGCGGGCTGTTCCCCGACGCCGGCTGCTCTGCTCTGCTCTACCCTCCGCGTAACCTCTGTTCTTCCGCCGCGCTCCTGTTCCGTTATTCCGCAGGGCTTGTACCGGTAACGGGACTTGCCCTCCGTGTACGCCTCCTACGGAATTTTGCATCGGTGTGCGTCAGCCGGTAACGGTAGTCGCGGTTTTGACCCTCCTCTGCCCCGTTCTCGCGCTCCTGTTTGTGTGTGTTCGTGTATCCGTGTGTGTTCCATATGTTGTGCCCGTTTCGATACACCGTATCGTCCTCTCTCTTTTCCCGTTAACGCAAAGCACAGTGCATCCTCGATTCGTGGTCGTTTCACTTTCCTCACTCCCGGGCTTTAGGTCGCTTATGTGAGCTGTCTTTTCCTTGCCGCTTTCCTCGTGCCGTAACTTGCAGATCACCGGCGAGGTGAGCTTTGTGATTTAAAACGGCCCATCGAATTTTGGGGCCAGTTCCGCCGCGAAGCCATCTACTGCCTTGGAAAGGTGGTGCTCCTTGACCCAGACCTTGTCCCCAACCTTCGGCTTCCATGGTCGCCTTCGGAGATTGTAGTGCCGCGCCTGATCCTGCGCTGCCTTCTCCATGTTTCTCCTGACCAACTTTTGTGCGTTCTCCGTGGGTGTTTGTGTTTCCTTTCCTGTTCCGGTTGTCTGTTCGTCATACAGCGCGTTTGGGAGTCTCGGCTCTCTACCCTGCGCCACACTTGTATTCACGGCCAACTGCAATTCTGGCCATTTTTCATCCCACGTCCTCTGATCGGCTCCGGTGAACTGTGCGATCATTGTTTTTACGGTCCTGTTGGTTCTCTCCGTCGGGTTTTCTTGTGGCGTGTACGGTGCTGTAAACTGGTGTCGGACACCCAGTTCCTCCATGAACTTCTTGAACGCTCTGCTTGTGAACTGCACGCCGTTGTCGGTTATCATTACTTTAGGTACTCCGTATCTCGAAATTATACGTTCTCTGATGGCCTTTTGAAGGGTTTCCGTAGTTGCCCTTCGCATGGGCACGATTTCGGTCCACTTTGAGAATCGATCCACCAAGACTAGTAGCATCGAATTCCCGTGTTTTAATCGTGGCAGGGGACCGACGAAATCGGCGCATACCGTAGCCCATGGCTCCTCCGGAATTTGTGTTAGCATTTTTCCGGCTGCCTGGAGTTGGTTAGGCTTGTATTTCATGCAGCTTTCACAGTTCCGCACATATTTTCGTACGTCTCGATGCATACCCGGCCAGTAATATCTTGCAGCCACTCTTGCAATCGTTTTCCGACTGCCCAAGTGTCCGGCCGTTGGCATGTCGTGATTCTCAGATATGACCCTTTTTCTCGACTCGGTGGGTACGCACAGCTTCCAGGCGACTACGTCCTCGTTGCCAGCCCTGTGTGGAATATGTCGGTACAGCCGGTTGGCCTCCACCAGATAATCGGGGTATTTTTGTTGATTCTGCGTAACTTTTCCTTGCATTTCCTTTATCCAGGGGCATTGTGCTCGTTCTTGCAGATCGGTTTCTTTATTTTCCAGTCTTCGGCACGTTTCTGGTAGCGGCTGCCGTGACAGGGCGTCCGCTACTATGTTAAGCTGGCCCTTCCTGTATGCGATTTTAAAATCGTACTGTTGTAGCTCCAGCGCCCATCTCGCGATTCTGCCGGACGGACTCTCGATACTATTCAACCACTTCAGGGCCATGTGATCGGTTATCACTTTGAAGCGGTAGCCCTCCTCCTTTCCTGTTCCGGTTGTCTGCTCGTCATACAGCGCGTTTGGGAGTCTCGGCTCTCTACCCTGCGTGATAAACGCTGGCGAATAGCCCGTTGTCTCCGCCACACTTGTATTCACAGCCAACTGCAATTCTGGCCATTTTTCATCCCACGTCCTCTGATCGGCTCCGGTGAACTGTGCGATCATTGTTTTTACGGTCCTGTTGGTTCTCTCCGTCGGGTTTTCTTGTGGCGTGTACGGTGCTGTAAACTGGTGTCGGACACCCTCCATGAACTTCTTGAACGCTCTGCTTGTGAACTGCCCGCCGTTGTCGGTTATCATTATTTTAGGTACCCCGTATCGTGAAATTATCCGTTCTCTGATGGCCTTTTGTTGCCCTTCGCATGGGCACGATTTCGGTCCACTTTGAGAATCGATCCACAAAACACCCACCTTTTCTCTCCCGCCCCACCCCCCCCCCCCCCCCCCTTCTTCCTCCCCTCCCCCCCCTTCCCCCCAACCCCCCACTCCCCCCTCACTTTCCACCCCCATTCCGCCGTTGGCATGTCGTGATTCTCAGATATGACCCTTTTTCTCGACTCGGTGGGTACGCATAGCTTCCAGGCGACTACGTCCTCGTTGCCAGCCCGGTGCGGAATATGTCGGTACAGCCGGTTGGCTTTCATCAGATAATCTGGGTATTTTTGTGGGTTCTGCGTAACCTTCTCTTGCATTTCCTTTATCCAGGGGCATTGTGCTCGTTCTTGCGAGTCGGTTTCCTTATTCTTCAGTCTCCGGCACGTTTCTGGTAGCGGCTGCTGTGACAGGGCGTCCGCTACTATGTTAAGCTGGCCCTTCCTGTATGCGATTTCAAAATCGTACTGTTGTAGCTCCAGCGCCCATCTCACGATTCTGCCGGACGGACTCTCGATGCTATTCAACCACTTCAGGGCCATGTGATCGGTTATCACTTTGAAGTAGTAGCCCTCCAGGTAAGGTTTTAGTTTCCTGATGGCCCACACGATCGCTAAACATTCTTTCTCTGTTGCAGAATAATTCCTTTCCGCCCCATTAAAGGATTGGCTGGAGTAGGAAATCACCCGCTCACCCTGGTCTGAATGTTGTTTGAGAATAGCACCGAGGCCGTAATCGCTGGCGTCTGTTTGGAGTACAAACGTTTTGCTGAAATCGGGGCATGCCAGGATTGGATCAGCGACTAGCCTGGCCTTAACGGCTTCGAACGCTTGCAGGTGATCGTTCGTCCATTCCCATTTTGCTTTCTTCCGGAGGAGTGCGTTCAGGGGCTGCACTATGGTGGCAAAATCTGGTACGAATCGCCTATACCATGATGCCACCCCCAGATACTGGCGCAGCTCCTTGACGTTTGCCGGTGGCTTCAGCTGGGCTATGACCGACACCTTCTCCGGGTCCGTCCCAATGCCTTGGTCTGTGATTCGATGCCCTAAGTATTGCAACTCCTTCCTGAAGAATTTACATTTATCAGCATTTACTTTCAGGTTTGCTGCCCGTAGTCTTCTGAACACCTCTTTTAGGTTCTGCATGTGTTCCTTTATGGTCCGTCCGATGACGATGTCGTCTTGATACGCAAAAGCGTGCGGCATCATCTCGGGCCCTATGACCTGGTCCAACGCCCTTTGGAATGTCGCCGATGCCGAGTGTAGTCCGAATGGCATGACTCTTCATTGGAATAAACCTTTTCCTGGGACGGTGAAGGCTGTGTACTGCCTGCTGTCCGCCTCCAAGGGTATCTGCCAGTACCCGTCTTTTAGATCCAAGCTGCTGATGTACTTGGCTTCTCTCAGTTGGTCCAGGATGTAATTTATCATTGGCATCGGATACGCGCCCTTTACGGACTTTGCGTTTATTTGCCGGAAATCTACGCACAACCTCCATTTCCCTGTCTTCTTCCTGACCATGACGATTGGTGAGCTGTAGGGGCTTTTTGATGGTTCTATGCAACCTTTTTCGAGTAGCTCGTCGACCTTGGCGTTAATTTCCCCTTGCATCTTGGGATTCTTGGGATAATACCTTTGTTTGACCGGCTGGTCATCTTTCATGGTGATTTCGTGCACAGCTACGGTCGACGTTCCTTGTATATTCTCCAAATCTGCCAATTCTGTTTTTAGGAATTGAGCTACGTCCTCTTCCGTGAATTCTTTTGGCGTTTCCGCGACAGCGACGGACAGTCTTTCCTCTGTGCAGTTTTGTTCCCTGTTTCTTGGTGGTATCGCAACCCGAAGACCGGCGCACTCCATTTTTGCTCCTATTGTGGTGAGGAAATTCCATCCTAGCACCAGAGCGTCTATGATTCCAGGAAGGATCAGCAACTGTATTACCACAGTTCTCGTTCCGAGTCCTATTCCTATTTCCAGCTGCGAGGTGATGCTCCCGCATCGTCCGTCTGCCATCCGTACTTGCCTCCTCGTGAGCCTGACCTGTCCTGCCGCCTGCAGCCTGTCCGCCAGCTCCTCGCTTATAAAGCTAGCCGTGGCGCAAGTGTCCACTGTGGCCTTCAGCCTCTTCCCGGCTATGAGCACTGTGGCGGACAGTTGCATTTCTTCCGCCTTCAGGTCGCCCATTAAATCTGAGGGGCAGTGCCTCGCGAACCCTAGTTGCCCCTCGGTGGCAGGGATCGCTGGGCATTTCCCGATCTCGGGCAGCAATTAGTTGTCGCTATGCCTATTTTCCCGCAGTTCCAGCAGAACAGCACCGTGCGGTTTCGGCACTCTGTTGCCCAGTGCTATTGGCTTCCGCATCTTCGGCATGCTGTTGCCGGGTTCGTAATGTGTTCTCTCCTTCCCTCTGTCCTTTGGCCTTGTGGACCTCGCCTCCAGGGGGCATCATTGTTGTCTTGGCACCTTCTGCAGACTGCTCCTTGCCCGTTTCGAGTGGCTGCTGGGTGCGCGAACTCTCTTCGTACTGTTCCCGGGTGTTCGTATATCCGATTGGAACAAATCGGAAAACTTTATTAAGTTTTTATTTTCGCTGGAATTGGTTTCTTCGTCAGCTGGCTGTTGCGGCTTGCCGGGTCGGCGACGTGCCTTCCTCGGCTCAAGATTCACTCTGTGCGTTCCTCGGCGGCGCTCCTCGACGGCGTCGCTGCTCTCGCCTCCCTTCGTGGTGCATGTGGACTCCTGCGGCGTCGTTCTCCAACGGCGTCTCTCCGGTTCCACCCGGCTTGTAGGACTCAAGAAGTCTGCACAACCTTCCTTTCGGGTCCGACCAGAGTGTTCCTGGGATCACCTGTTTCGTCGTGTTCCCTGGGGTCGGTCTGGCTCTAGCCTGAGAAACAAATGTCCCGACAGGTCAAATCCGAGGATTCAGCCTTATCGTCAGTCGTAACCCCGACGCCTGACACAATCTCTTGATCCGCGCTTACCCTGCCGGTAGCTCGTCCCTCTCTCGACTCTGCTCCTGTCCTGCACTCGGCTCCACTTCAATCTCTGTGTCCTGCCGATCTCACCGTTGCAGTCTCAGCCTTGGCCTAGCGTCTTGACTCTGGTATCTTGATCTGGGCGTTGAGCACTCGGTTTCTACGGTACTCTCACGGCCACGCACTCGATTGAATCCTCGCACTTGTATCTTGATCTTGATCTCTGGTTCGTTGGTTGCACTTGTACTTTCGCTCGCGTATCTTGGTTATCTGTCCTGATCTACGCCTGCGCCGTCCCTTTTATAGGCAGCGGCGGGGTCCCGTTATTTCCCTTTTTGCACACGGCTCGCTAGGGTCCAATGTCCACGTGTGTCCCGTTAGTTCCCTTTGCTCACGGCACGCATCGGGTCCAAGGTCCAAGATGTCCCGTTAATTCACGGTGCATCCGCTTTGCGCCGGTTCAAAGTCCACGGCTTTACCGTTCGACCTTATTGCCCTTTGGCGGCGTGGGTCCAAGGTCCAGCGCGGCACCGTTATTTCACGGTCTCTCCGCCTTAGCCGGATCCAAGGTCCAGTATTCACCGGCCCCCCCCCCCCCCCCCCCCACCCACCCCACCCCCCCGTTTTCAAAACCCCAAACACAAAAAAGAGCCCACACATCAGCCAACAAAAAAACACAACAAAACAACCACCCCCACAGCAGAACAACAAACGAACAACAACAAGCACCAAATAATACGAGGGAACTCCAAGGACTCCAAAGATACTACAAGAGAACTCCAAGGAATAACTCCAAGGATACTACAAGATAACTCCAAGGACTCTCCAAGGATACTACGAGGGAACTCCAAGGACTATCCAAGGATACTACAAGATAACTCCAAGGACTCTCCAAGGATACTACGAGAACTCCAAGGAATAACTCCAAGGATACTACGAGAAATCCAAGGATTCTACGAAATAACTTCAAGGATACTACGAGGACTCCAAGGATTCTACAAAATCACTCCAAGGATATTACGAGAACTTCAAGGATACTAGGAAATCACTCCAAGGATGCTACGAGAACTCCAGGGATACTACAGGGTAAATCCGAGGAAACTCCGTTGAAACTCCTGGGAACTCTAAGGACACGCCAAGAATACACAAGGACACACATTAGCAGCGGATTGGTCGTCGGCATTCACCAGAGTCATCCATGAACACGCCGCGGGAAACAGAAACGCACAAGATGAAGCCACGCTGGAACACATATGCACTGGAGATCGTATTTAACTTTCACCGTGGAAAGGGGGGAGACGGTACAGCTCCAGGGCTATACCGTATCCAGCCAGACATCCTCTTACAGAAACACCAATCGGAAGAAAAACACGAAAGACCTGGAACATAGACAGAATAAATGCCAGCCAAGTTGGGAACTCACCACAACCAAAGTGATACAAAAACCCAGCGGCTAACGGACTGCGGCAATCCACAGCTTCGCCGCAGTCAACCGTATTAGGGGCATTGACCCCAGACCCAAGGGCAAGAAAGGGCATATGTTGGATTCATCTGGAAGAACAAAAAATTAGAAACAGATGAACAAAAAGACACATTAAAACTTGCACTTACAGAACAATTGTAATTGTGCAAACTCACCATGAAGTAGGGACGGGGGCGCCTCGATAGGGCGGTCGATTGGCACGGACGATAGTGCGATCGATGGGCACACGATATATGGCAAAATCATGGTGAAGTAAATATCGCGAACGATCAAGTGGCAACGCCGCCCCAGCGATATCGATAGCTGATGGGTATCGATATCGTGGGTATCGATATCGTGAGTTCCGCTGGGCTATCGATAGCTGATGGGTATCTATGACCAGTGGGACCAGACGAGAAAAACAGCGCGGGAAACTTAAACGAAGGCCCGCTGGGTATCGATAGCTGATGGGTATCGATGACCAGTGGGACCAGATAGAGGATCGGCGCGGGAGTTTAAAATTGCTGCAACGACGACGACCGGCGCCGTAGATACTCTCGGAGTTGAAAGCGTCGAGGGAGCAACGATGGAGCAACGAGGGAGCGCCGAGGGAATCGACAAGAGCACCGCGAAGACTCAACGGCTAGGATACACGAGGAAACGCCGGCTAGTAGGAGCGAGTTCTTAAAAGTTTCCCGAAGTAAGGGGTGAATGTGATGAGTTGAATAACTCCTGATGGCCGGTCGCTTACCAGATATGCGGCGAATTAGGGGGGTAGCGGCGCGGCGAAGAGCAAGTAAAGAGACACTTGCAAGTAGATAGTTTGGAGAATGAGAGTTTGGAGAGTGAGAGTTTGGAGATCGAGAAGTGGAGAATGAGAGTTTGGAGACCGAGAAGTGGAGAATGAGAGTTTGGAGACTTCGAGGTTGGGAGAGAGAACTCTGCCAAAAAGAGTTTGGAGAGCAAGAAGCGGAGTGTGAGAGAGTGGAGTCTTGGCAGGCAGGGCCAGAGTGCCGTGTGCAAAAGGGGAAATAACGGATCTGCACCGGACTTTGGACTCTGCCGTGGACTTTGGTCCAGGAGGACAAGTGCCACATCTCAGCGGCGGAGCGACGCACAGGCGTGCCACAGGCACGGGATTGGATCACCAGGAATCTCCGAATTGAGACACAGGTAGCTGAGGTCCAGAGGGCATCACACGGCTAGGTCAAGGCGATCCGTTTCAGTTCTGTCTCAACTAAATCCACGCTCCTCGCCGGAGAGTCGAACAGAGTTTGAGCGGTGTAAGCCTGCGACAAGAAATCGTGAACTCAGGGAGAAGCCTATAGGCCAGAAAGGAGATCGATCAGTCGTTGTGGTCTTGAGTGGAGTACTCCAGGAGAGCCATACGGTTTGAGTCGTGTATTCCCGGAGCGGCGTGCGTCCGAATCCCGAGTGAAACGAGCAAAAGGGAGATTGGGGGCCTCGAGGGGAGAACTCCAGTAGAGCCCCGCGGTTAAGTCGTGTAGTCCCGGATTAGCGTTCGACCAAGATCCCGAGTACCAGAAGCCACGCAACGTCCAGCCACGCAGCCGGCATATCCAGGAGCATCAGCAACGGGCCAGCCACTACACCTCGACAGAGCGAGCTACGAGTAACGTCGGACGGTAAGCCAAGAGGTGAAGCTAGGGCGGAACGTTCGTTTACACTAGGCGTTGAAGCAAAGTGAAGCGCTCGGCAGCATCCTTGCGTAACTTGGACTGCCAGTGCGATCTGAGTTAGACACTAGTGGGACCATCCGGGACAGAGCCAGGGACAGGCGGTGGTGTGTCGAAAGGAGAGATTCCTGGAGATCGCGGCCTCTGTTCACCCTAGTCTGAGAACGGTGACGCTTCCCTAAACCCGTGCAGCCGATCTCCTGGCGAGTCTAAGGCGCGAAGAGTAGTCGTCGTTTCTACGCATCCGCAGCGAGCGGCGTTGAGCATCTTCAGGGAGCTACAAGGATCTTCAAGGAGCTACAAGGATCTCCAGGGAGCTCACGGAACCGGAGCCCGCAGTCCACAAGGGGAGCACCGAGTCGAAAGGGCGACCAGGAGTCATCAACTGCCACAAGGGGCGATAGCAAGGCCAGCCGAGCCAGCAAAGTTACCGTGCCATCATACCCTCTCGCTCGCAATAAAATCCTCTGAGTACCCGAAAATTCTGTGCTTTCTCACGAACACACAACTATACTGAGCTAGCCGCACGAATCTCGTAGCGAGCAGACCTAAGAAATCAGTTCGTTACAATATCTTCGCCTGCGGAAATCAAGATTAAAAATTCTACTAATAATAAAAAAGAAAATCAGGTGAAAGGAGAAGCCGTGAGTATATTTTTTTTCTATTTTTTTTCTATTTTTTTTTACAAAAGTTTGCCAAAAGTTCTAAAACATTTCGTGTTAGCTAAACGGGTTTTTGGATTTTAAAAATAAAAGAATTTTAAGGAAAACTTCAAATGTAAAACCAAAATCTAAAGCCTTGTCATCTAAAGGTCGTGTGTATTTAAATCAAAGTTCTATTCAAAATTGGAGTTCTCTTAATTTTTTTTTACTTTGTTCTGAGAGGTTATGGAATACTCATTTGGCATTTCGCTCTTTACCCTCTACCAAAAAAAAGTTTACAAAGTGAAAAAGAAATAATTATATCACCATCATTATTGGTAAGAATTATGGTGGGTTCGAACCCACGACCTATAGACTATGTGAACTGGAGTGGGGCGGGGTTTCCAATTTCGGTTGAACGCTCGTAGGGCAGAAAATAGACGGCCGCAATGTGGTTGTTTAATGTTATAAAAAATTCCACTGTTTATTTCAAAAAAACTTCACTGGTCGACTTTTCGGTTACACTTGAAAATTAGAACTAACTTAAACTACAGAGTGGAAGCTCCAAGAGCCGCTTGGAGAGCGGAGTGGAGACACTTAACAGTGCGAGAGAGCGAGATGCGAGCGATCTGGAAGAACTGCTGTCTCGACTGTCAAGGCTCCAGGGGCGCTTGGAGGGAAAATTGGCCGGGGCTGGGGGCGCCGCTTTGGCGCGAACATTCTCCCCCCCCCTTGCGAGGGCGAACGTCGCAAAGGATTAATCCTTAGGCGTGTCTGCATGCTCCAGACACGACCCATCCAAAGACCGTGGCCTGTGCGACGGGCAGCCCATCACGTATATTTAGGAACCCGGGTCTGATTACGTCGGGGTATACGTCCGAGCCCAACACCAGCGATACTGTTGCTGGGCGATGGAACTGCTCATCGGCCAGACGGATGTCCTCAAATTGGGCTCGCATCGAATCGCTTAGCGCGCGGATCGGGGTGCGGATGCGTAGACTCTGACTGATCTTCAGCAGCACGTCGATCTGGAAATCGCCCGTCCTCGACCGGATTGTCGTCGAGCAGACTTCTTCGCCTCTCACTGTCGTCGTGGGCAACTTGAACGCAGTTGCCAGGGAGCTGTCGATAGTGCTGACGGGCGTGCAAGGGTCGATTAACGCGGCCGTCTCGAAGGTGGTGGCCCCAGACTCCAGCAACACGATGGCCGTCGGAAGAATGTGGAGGCTCTGAAGCTGCAGGAGAGCCGCCACTGATGGAGTTGCTGCTGACGCTGGACGTCGGACCGGTGTCCGTGCTTCCCGTGCCGCTGGCGATGGAGACCGCGAGACTGCCCGTGACAGCCGGTTGGTCGATCCGCGATGTTGCGAGGACGGCGATTGGCGACGTGGCGGGGACGGCGATTGGCGACGTGGCGGGGACGGCGATTGACGACGCTGCTGGATGGGCGGTTGGCGAGTAGTCGCGGACTTCTCGTGCAGGTGCAGCAGCGTGTGATGGTTCTGCCCGCACTTTTTGCACGTGTCGCCACTGCGACATTGCCCCCTGAGTGCTGATGGGCCAGGCAATTCGCACAATACTTGTTGATGAGGACGGCGCGGAGCCGCTTCTCCGTGCTGAGCCTAAGGAAGCGGGTGCACTTCCGTAGAGGATGGATTCCCCGACAGACTCGGCAACGGTAGGATCGAGTACCTCGTGAACGTCTGTCGTCCAAAGTTTGGGCGCTGCGTGGTCGTGGAGCCATGGTTTCGATGCTTTAATAAAAATGATAAGCAAATTTAGTAACAATTTGTGAACGGATTTTGAAAAATAAGGACAGAAGGCACTATTTTCGGAAAGCGGAGGTGGCCTTGGCCTCCATAGGAAGAAGTACTAGAATGAGGACTTAAGTTATTATTGCGGAAGTGCGGAGATTGCCTTGTCCTCCATAGGCAGAAGAACTAGTTTGTGGATAGGACGTGTTATTGTCCCTCGAGCAGTAAGGACTTCTACTACGCGAACTCTACTATCGGCTCCTGGAAGAACAGATACCACTCTCCCGAGCCGCCATTCATTCGACGGCATATTGTCTTCTTTGACGACCACCATATCATCGACTTGGATGTCTCGGGAAGGATTCTGCCACTTATTGCGCTTGTGAAGTTCTTTCAAGTACTCCTCTTTCCATCGCGCACTGAACTGCTGATGCAGGGCCTTCAAGTGTTGCCAGCGATTTATAATCGACTGCGCTTCGCCCTTAATTTCGGGCTCAGCTGTGGAAAGCAACGGCCCCCCAATCAGAAAGTGGCCTGGCGTCAATGCCAATAACTCAGAAGGATCTTCAGACATGGGAGACAACGGCCTGGAATTGAGGCATGCTTCAACTTTGGCGAGAAGGGTGGCGAACTCTTCAAACGTGTACTTCCGACTTGACGTTGACTTGTAGAAGAGTGCCTTGAAGCTTTTTACTCCAGCCTCCCACAATCCTCCCATATGTGGAGCTCCTGGTGGAATGAACCGCCACAAGAGTCCCTGGTGGCTATACGTTCCAATTACCGACTCTTTGATCGTCCGCATGAAATCCCGAGAAAGTAGAGTCGCGGCCCCCACAAAGGTTTTGCCATTATCTGAATGGACCCGCTGAGGACAACCTCTCCTCGCTACGAAACGGGCAAATGCCGCGAGGAACTTCTCCGTTGTCAGATCGGACGTAGGCTCTAAGTGAATAGCCTTAGTGGAAAAACACACAAACACACAAACATATCCCTTGGTAATAAGGCATGCTCTCCCCGTATAGTTCTTTATCTCGAACGGTCCTGCATAATCCATGCCCGTATATGTAAATGGCCTGGAAAAGGACACTCGATCGGTCGGGAGGTCGCCCATTAATTGCGTCTGTACTCTCTTCTTGTAAATTGTGCACACCTTGCAGGAGCTCAGCACCGCTTTTACTAGATTCTTGAGTTTAGGAATCCAATACTTCGATCGGATGAGGCGTACCACTAGTTGATTGCCACCATGCAGGGAAATCTGGTGCGAAAAACGGACGAGAAGACGAGCTAAACGACAGTTGTATGGCAATATAATAGGATGCCGCTCGTCATACTGAAGGGCCGTTGAGGTTTTAACGCGACCACATGCCCTTAGCAGGCCTGGTTGGTCTAAAAATGGAAACAGGTTGGCGATCGGGCTGGAAACTGGAATCGGACGCTTATCGCTTAGGAATTTGAGCTCTTGGGTATATTCTCCCCGCTGAGCGCAACGAATGAGGACTCTCTCAGCTTCTCGGACCTCTTCCTTGGTAGGTCGGTCAGCAGAGTCCCTCGGCATCTTGCGGCAGCGTTGAATGAACCGTAATACGTACGCAAGGACCCGCAGAGCCTTATCCAACGAGGAGAATCGTTCCAGCAAATCTTCGGATGGGGTCTGTGCGAAATTGACCTTAACAGCACGCTGCTCTAAGCCTGTGACTGGAGTTTCAAGCCACCGTGTTGGCCACTTGTCCTTTGGCTGTTGTAACCAGTCCGGTCCTTCCCACCAGAGTTGGCTATCAGTCAGCTCCTGTAACGAAACGCCTCGACTGGCCAGGTCCGCGGAATTGTGGTCAGATCGCACATGCGCCCAATGCTCAGCGCTCGTCACCTGTGTAATCTTGGTCACTCGGTTGGCTACAAACGTGGTCCAGTGGCATGCCGGCTTATTCAACCATGCGAGGACGATGGTGGAATCAGTCCAACAGAAAATGTCGGAATTGGAAATTGGCATATTCGGAAGGATAGCTGCAATCATTTCGGACAACAGCACTGCCCCACACAGCTCGAGCCGTGGAAGGGACACCGTCTTTACAGGGGCGACTCGGGTTTTGGCGGTAAGCAGACGGGTCATAATGTTGTGGCCAACTTCCACCCGCAAGTATATAGCGGCCCCGTATGCCTTCTGCGACGCATCACAAAACCCATGATGCTCTACCTTGGCCTCTGGCTGGAAACCAACCCACCTTGGGATACGGATCTGCTCAAGCTCGGAATAGCTGCGTAAGAAATCTTGCCATCTCTTATTCATTTCTGCTGGGATATTTTCATCCCAGCCCAACTCCTGCAGCCAAATTTCTTGCATAAAGATTTTTGAGCGGACAATAAACGGGGACAGCCATCCGGCTGGGTCAAAAAGCTTCGCAATTTGGGAAAGAACCTCTCTCTTCGTGTGAGTAGATTGAATCGCAACTGGCGGTGGAACAAAATAAAACTCGTCCGAGGTTGCATTCCACCGAACACCCAGTGTTTTGGCAAAGCTTTCGGAGTGAAGATCTCGAAAGTCTTCGTGGAGTAGATGCTCGTTTGGGATATCTTCGAGTATGCGCTTCTGGTTCGCTGTCCACTTTCTCAATGGGAAACTGGCGCGGCTGAAAGCATGGCGAAGCTCGCTGATTGCAAGTCGAGCCTCATGTATGGAAGTGGTTCCTGCCAGAACGTCGTCTACGTACATAAAATGACGAATAATATTGCTTGCTTTAGGGAAGTCCTTTTCTACGTCGTCTGCCAAATGTTGGAGTACACGGAGTGCCAGAAATGGTGCACAGTTGACACCAAAAGTAACGGTTTTTAATTCGAAATCGCCTACTTCTCCGTCTTTCTTCCGGAATAAGATTCTTTGGAATGGCGTATGCTTGGGATCGACCCAGATTTGACGGTACATTTTGGTAATATCTGCGCTGAATACGTATTGGAAATAACGCCACTTCAAGATCTGAATGGTTAAATCAGATTGTAGGACTGGACCAGCATGAAGAATATCGTTCAAGCTTGTCCCATTTGCTGAAGGGCTAGAGGCATTGAATACCACCCGAAGTTTGGTGGTGGTACTCTCGGGTTTGATCACCGCGTGGTGTGGAAGGTAGTAGTTTGGGGAATCGTATGACGGGAGAATTTCTCTCATGTGACCCAGATCCAAATACTCCTGAATGACTGAGTCGTATTGCTCTTTTAATGGAAAGTCTCTTTTCAAACGGTTTTCGTTTCTAAGAAACTGAGCCAGGGCACTGGATCGCGACTGCCCCAATTGTGCTCCGAAATTTTCGGGTTCGCGAAACGGCAACGTTACCACGTATCTCCCGCTTGCGTCTCTAGTGGTGGTTTGGAGAAAATTGTTCTCGCAATAGGAATCGGATTCCTTTACCCTTTTAGTGGGTATGTTCTCCACCTCCCAAAACTTTGTGAGAAGTTTTTCTAAGCCCCTGTCACTCGTTTCGGTTATACCCGATTTTGACTATATGTACTAGAAACTGGGCCGGTAAGCACCCAGCCAAAAATAGTTTCCTGACCTAGGAGAGAACCACAAATGTTTGTGCGCGTGCCGCTCAGCAAAACGGATGGTAAAATGTCGGCTCCTATCAGAACATCTATCTGGGAGCTCTCTAAAAATGTTGGATCTGCCAGGGGAATGGCGGGTAAATCAGTCAGCGAATCTGGTGGGATTGGGTACGACGGTAGCTTCCCGGCCAATTCAGGCAAAACGTAAGCTGCCGTCTCTAGCTGAAGACCTGGCTTATTCGGGGCTCGAATGGAAAAATGGCAGAGCCTGGTCGCCTGAGCGGAAACGGTCTGATTTAAGCCCGAAACTTGGGCTCGGATGAGGCGGAATGGCAGCTTAATTAGGTTGAACAGGCGTTCCGTAATAAACGTAGCCTCAGAACCCGAGTCTATTAATGCGCGAGCCCTGTAGTTCGTGCCCAAGTGGCATATGTCAATAATAGCCGTGCCTAGCAAAACCGCTCGAGCACCGGTTGCGAAATAATTCTGCACACCGTGCAGATTTTCTGAACCGTTGGCGGCCCCCTGTACCGCTGGATTTTGTGGGCTTGCAGAAGAACTATTTCCGGCAGTTGACCCACTGGAATTGGGGTTGCCTTTATGCAGCAACGTATGATGCCGCGCTCGACATGTGAAACAGCTGTGAGTGCTAGTACATTCACGTAGCTGGTGGCCTCTCGCGAAACAATTCAGGCAAAGCTGCTTTTTCTTTATGTAATTCGCCCGCGCATCCACGGACATCTGGAGAAACCGCTGGCATAAGCGTACTGGATGACTCTCTTTTGAGCACAGGTCGCAATTTTTTGGTTTCGTGACCACCTTAGCTTCGAAGGAGTTGAGCTTCCTGGAGACGGGTTGACTCTTAGTGGTAGAGTTATTGCTGCTGCTTGGTTTCATATCCTCAATCGCCTCTAGCGTTCGGTATCGGTCACCAAGAAAGGTGTTCATCTCATCCCAAGTTGGAATGTCGGATTTGGATGAAAGGGACTGCTCCCATAGAGAGAGGGTCAGTTTTGGTAATCTACTGGAGCACAGGAATACCAGGAGACAGTCCCAGTTCTCTGTGGAAATTTTGGAATGAGCCAGGGCGGTCAAACACCCTTGGATTGTGCTCTGAAGATCTTTTAGGGCCTGGCCTGATTCGGAAGTGACGGACCCCAAATTAAAAAGGAGTTTGAGTTGGCTGTTTACCAGCAGTCTTTTATTTTCGAAACGGTCTCGAAGCGCTGCCCATGCAGAATCGAAACCCTCATTTGTGAGAGGGGACTTGGCTACGATTGCCTTAGCCTCGCCGCTAGTTTTGGCGTTGAGATGAAAAAGTTTCTCGACCGGTGTCAACCTAGGATTGTTGACATAGACTGCTGTAAAAAGGTCCCTAAATGTTGGCCACTTTAGATAATCTCCCTCGAATACTTCAGTATCGCATGGCGGTAACCGGCACCCAGACGGAATGTAAGTGGACTCGGTAGCAGCGCTCGTTCTCGTATGCTGCGAAGTGGTGGTCCATTAGCTCGCTGAGCTGAACCGATAGCTCCTCGTACACCGAATAACAATACTCATACTTTCGGTGCAGAGTTGCCAAAATCTCCGCCGCTTCTTCAGTCGTAAGGCTGGAAATCGTGTCTAGACACGCTTCAAATTCCTTCTCGGCTTTGTCCCAGAGTGACCGGACTTGTTCTTTACGAACTTTGCAGGTGTGGACGGACGGAGCAGCAGCTCCTGGAGTTTCTATGGTCGCTCGAAAATGGCTCATACGGTCGGACACCGTGATGAACCGCGCAAGGGCTGCAATTGCGATGTCGTTGCTCATTTTTGCTTGAGAACGAGTTGCTAGCGACTTTACGGACTTGGTCTGGAGTTGCGACCTAACTTTAGGCGTGAGCGGACTTAGAGACAATCGTTTCGGATGGATCGTAGGAACAGACAACTTCTTGTCGCCTGCTTGGCTGGCTACTGAAGTTTCGCTCTTTGCCTTTGATATTGGTTTTGGGCCTACTGGGCTTGAGGTGCGCGCGCGTGGTGATGCGGATAGCGATCGCGTTTTATTTACTGACGGAACTGACAACTTTGTTTTGTCTCCTGGCATTCCAGAAAAGTCCGTCTTGGAATGTGGTCGTGCCGATTTTTTTTTTCAAAAAAAATACCAAAAATAACAAAAATACTAAAAATACTGTACTTGATGTAGTATTTTTTATGTTTAGTATTTAGTATTTTTGTGGTACTGCAATTCACATGTATGCCTGGATGGAGTATGAAAACGTCCCAAAAAATATGGATGGAGTATGGAGACGCCCCAAAAATATGGATGGAGTATGGAGACGTCCCACAAATATGGATGGAGTATGGAGACGCCCAACAAATATGGATGGAGTATGGAGACGTCCCAAAAAATATGGATGGAGTATGGAGACGCCCCACAAATATGGATGGAGTATGGAGACGCCCAACAAATATGGATGGAGTATGGAGACGTCCCACCAATATGGATGGAGTATGGAGACGCCCCAAAAAATATTCGAAAATCCTAATAGCTGAATGTCAACAATGTCAATGTATAGTGGAGCGACGCGACAAAAAATCGTATGGAATTAGTTTGATTTTGTTTAAAAAAAAAAAAAAAAAAAACAAAATGTTAATATATCGCAGTGGCTTCTTAGTTTCCTCGGTATAGATTGCAAGCGGTCCGCTTTTGTTTCCTGGTGTTGCAGCTCCGTGGTCTACTTTGGAATATGTGGAAACGGAACACCAATACCCCTTTCAAAGTTTTCGCAACAACTATTTTAACGTGCGAGGAAAATATCGCTGCTGTGGAAAAAATAATATTCTGCAAGATATTTGCAGTCGGTTGCTGTGCTGCGAAAATGAGCGGTAGGAATGGGAAAATATATATATCGCGCACCGTCACGGCTTGGTCACAAAAAGTATTTATTTATTTTTATTTTAATGGATGTGAGCCGCCGGTGTGTGCGAATTAGCGCTGCTGAAATAGATACCATGCAAATTCTGGACAGGCGTATCGTGATGATGGGTTCGGTGAAAACAGGTTATTTTGCCAATGTATAAATAATAATAAATGGCTGTTGCAATTTTTGTAGGGTGTGCTGGGTGAACGTATGTCGTTCCCTTATTTACATATGTTGCGAAGGACGGGCATATGTACTTATTAATTCGCAGGCATCAGAATTATATGTTTTTAATTTGTGTATATATGTGTTTGTGGGAGCTCGGAAATATGTGTATAAATTGTATATTTTATATTCGGAAATTATAAATGCTGTGGACTGTATTTTAAAATGTCGATTTGGAAATGTTTGTAGGGTGTATGGATGTGTGTTTTAAAATTGTAAATTTTTTAATAAATTTGTAAATTGGAGATAATGTAGATATGTGTGTTTGCGTAGGCGTATGGATGTGTGTTTTAAAATTGTAATTTTTTAATAAATTTGTAAATTGGAGATAATGTAGATATGTGTGTTTGTGTAGGCGTATGGATGTGTGTTTTAAAATTGTAATTTTAAATAATTTGGACGTTGGATATAATGTGGACTGTATTGGAGTGTATTGTGTAAGTGTTCACAGGGTGCAACCCGAATGGAAGTGTGAATGTTTTTCCTTACATTAAAGAGTGTACATCAGGATTATTGTATGTGCGTATGAACACGAATATGTATGGAAAGTGGGAAATATGAAAAGCAAAGCCGGAAAATGGCGGTCGTATGAAGATGGAAATGGCAATACGAAAAAGAAGCCGGAATATGGCGATCGTATGCAGATGGAAATGGCAATACGAAAAAGAAGCCGGAATATGGCGATCGTATGCACAAATGGAAATGGCCGATCAGACAGATATAAGAAAATTGGGTTCTTGGGAAATATCTGACTGGTCGGCAATGGAATAATGGAATATTTGTACTTATCTTGAACTTGGAAAAATCCGCCGGTTGGTCGCTGGTACTTAATTCTTCTCCTGGTTTGCAACTATCCGGCTCGAAGGACCATGAACTGGAGTGGGGCGGGGTTTCCAATTTCGGTTGAACGCTCGTAGGGCAGAAAATAGACGGCCGCAATGTGGTTTTTAATGTTATAAAAAATTCCACTGTTTATTTCACAAAACTTCACTGTTCGACTGTTCGGTTACACTTGGAAATTAGAACTAACTTAAACTACAGAGCGGAAAACTCCAAGAGCCGCTTGGAGAGCGGAGTGGAGACACTTAACAGTGCGAGAGAGCGAGATGCGAGCGATCTGGAGGAACTGCTGTCTCGACTGTCAAGGCTCCAGGGGCGCTTGGAGGGAAAATTGGCCGGGGCTGGGGGCGCCGCTTTGGCGCGAACACTATGTTTCCTTTACGTATAACATAACCATCAGAGCTACAGTTTGGAAGTTCTTGCTGACATTAAAGCAATCTATTAATAAATAAGGAGCAAAAGTTTTACCATGATCACTTTGCAATTTCGCTAAGGACTAGCAAAAGAGGAATAAAAAGTCAAAAGAAGTTAAATTCTTTTTACAAAGAGCATATATATTGTGTTATTTAAAGTGAATGTCCACGACCTGACTTGAGACATTTTTTTGAACCATTAGGTTGACAATAACAAAAACAAAAGAGAAGCAAATATTTATGTGATTTAGTAAAACATCAAGAAAATTAAATGAGGCGAATGTAGTAAATAGCAAAAGAATTAATTGATTTGAATATTTATGTTTTTTTTATATTATCAATGCATTTTGAATTTTAAAACACAAAAATCGGTTTGAAAATGTCTTAAACCTATTGTGGAAATGAAAATGATGGAAATGAAAAGGATATCAGTATTATCAAGAATTTGAACTTAAGCAAATCTCACCTCAGCTGAAATGCACACACACACATGCACATATCTACTTGTTGGGGGTGTAAATACGCATTTTAGCGTGCGTGTGTGTGTACGCAACGGGGCGAATTTATGTTTCTGTTTTGTTTTTACAAATCCACAGCTTTTCGCGGTTTGTGGCCGTTAGGGGGAAGGGGGGGTTTCCCACTTTGGTCTATCAATATGTATTGATGAAACGAATACACATTCCTTTTCCCGTTATTGTAGCTTCAAAACTGTGGGTGCCACAGTTTTTCGCGGTTTGTGGGCGTTAGAGGGGGCGTGGCACATCGGCGTGAAAAACTTGCGCTGCGTATTAACCCCCAGAATCTGCATGCAAGATCCCAATCTTCTAGCTTTTATAGTTTCCGAGATTTCAGCGTTCATACAGACGGGTGCCACAGTTTTTCGCGGTTTGTGGGCGTTAGAGGGGGCGTGGCACATCGGCGTGAAAAACTTTCGCTGCGTATTAACCCCCAGAATCAGCATGCAAGGTCCCAATCCTCTAGCTTTTATAGTTTCCGAGATTTCAGCGTTCATACAGAATGGGTTACAGTTTTTCGCGGTTTGTGAACGTTAGAGGGGGCGTGACACATCGGCGTGAAAAACTTGCGCTGCGTATTAACCTCCAGAATCTGCATGCAAGGTCCCAATCTTCTAGCTTTTATAGTTTCCGAGATCTCAGCGTTCATACAGACGGACAGACGGACATGGCTAGATCGACTCGGCTAGTAATCCTGATCAAGAATATATATACTTTATATGGTCGGAAACGCTTCCTTCTGCCTGTTACATACTTTTGCACGAATCTTTTACTCTACGAGTAACGAGTACGAGTAACGGGTATAACAATTTTAAAGGAAAACTTCGATTGTAAAACTGTTACCAAAATCTAAATCTGATCGGAGCAGCATGATTTTCCTTTTATTCAAATTAGATCAGCTTGGGATATGGTTTCAGATATGGTGTGAGGACAACCTCATAAATATGAACTTCCTAAAATGTAACGTAATGACCTTTTACAGAGGTACTCCTATGTTTATAAGTTATTCGCTTCAGAACGCCCCACTTGATCGTATATATGCAGTAAACGATATAGGTGTTCTTCTTATTATTTACCTCCCTTGTCCGTCCTATTTTGGAATATTGTTCTTCAGTTTGGAGTCCACAATATCAAGTTCACATCGACTGTATTGAGTCGGTACAGAAAAAATTTCTTCTTTTTGCTCTTCGTAATTTGTACTGGGATCCAAACGTAAAATCCGACTCAGAATTTAAATGTATATACATACGAATTTTCATTGAAATTTGCTTAAAGGAAATTGAATAGCTCCACCAATTATAAAAATGAAGCAACAAAAAAATCGATATATTTGCATATTTAGGCGAGCAATTTGGTATTTTGTGACTGTGGTATTTTTCCTTAGCCTTTGCACGGTCACACTTAGAGAAACGACTGAATAAAAAAAACAACAGCACATGTGTGGAAGCCAATGACGTCAAAATAAAAAAAACCAAAAGGAATAATCGGCACCCTTGACGAAGGGGGCTGAATTTCAAAAAAGTTTAAATGCAGTTATTTGCGGAGATCCCATAAAATTATGATGAGCCAATTTTTAAACCATTTTGACAACATTTATTATATAAAAATTGAAAAAGAAAAAAATAAGAAAAAAACAAATCGAATTTTGGAGCACTTTGGGGCCGCTTATTGCTCTAATTTACATCCTACACTCGGCTCCTAATTATTTCCGAATTTATGTTTATTTTTTAGCTTTTTATGTAAATCCGTTCTCGGTGAATTTTGACACTGAATATTTTTAAAGTGTCCAATTATATTGGTTTAGAGATGTCAGAAAGGCAGGTGGGGGGAGAAGCTGTGAATGAAATTGTTTAAACATTTCCATTTGTTTAAACAATATGAGGCAAATGTAGGAGCTAGCAAAAGAATTAATTGATTTGAATATTTATGTTTTTTTAATATTATCAATGCATTTTGAATTTTAAAACACAAAAATCGGTTTGAAAATGTCTTAAACCTATTGTGGAAATGAAAATGATATTCCTTTAGCAAAAGAATATCAGTATAATCAAGAATTTGAACTTAAGAAAATCTCACTTCCTTAGTCAGCTGAAATGCACACACACACACAAACACAAGGCTGACACTCGCGGCTGAAAAGTCAATATTTTATTATATTATAAAAAGTTCAGCACCTAGTTATACTGGCTGATATAAAATATTATTATGCCTTGAGGAGATCTAATGTGGAAAGTTTACTTTAGTTAATCAAGCAAACGCACGGATATATATATATATATATATATATATATATGGTGGATAAAAAGGAACGTGTTCCGACAAACTTACCCCTTTGCTGGTCCTGGGCGATGAGATCTCGACGCGCTGGATCCTGGGCTTTTTGAAGATATTAGAAACATATATGGATATATATGTGCAAACACTATCGTTAAAGACACACAAAAAAAAATTAATCGTTCTTAAGCACAATCACTTTATACATATGTATATATATAGGCAGGTATGTATGTTTATGTATGTATGTTGGAGTATCCCACGGCGGCACACGTCTGGTCTGAAAATTTGCGGGCAGCGGCGTCTCCGATGTCTTGCTTACTTCACTTTGTATCGTTGTTTTTGCACTTGCATTCATAAATGCCTGAGTTCACAATTTGTTTATATTTTCTTCACTTCACTTTTGTATGTCATTAACGCATTTAATTGCCTTTATTTTTTTGTCACTTGGTTATGGTTTTCTTTTGGGTCTGTTTTTTACACTTATTGTCTTTAGACCTGACGACATATCACTTGCTCCATGGCGTGTGTCTGGTCCTGGCGTCCTTGCACGGAACGCTTGTACATCTTGACCACTTTCAGGATGATTAAGACAGCAAATAGAACGATGAGGATCTTAATGTTTTGGTTCACTTCTCGGATGTCGTCCTTGTGATCAATTATTTCTTCGTTGTTGATCACATCAGCCGTATTGTTGCTGGCTTTGGAGCTGGTACTTCCCATGTTAAACTCCGGGTTATTAATGTCCTGGTAAACTGGTGCTCGTCCTTCGGGACATAAAGTAATAGGACATCCCCCAATAGCAATCGTGGGCAGTTCGGGAGGACTTCCTGAAGAATGGTCGCAGTCCTGCAGAATGTTCAAGGACTTCCTTCAGAATGTTCTTGGCTCCAGTCTTCGATGGCGCTAGGAAACACAGTGCGTACACTATAGTGCCCTGAAGATCAGAATAAATTCTGTCTGTCCTCTCTATCTGGCCACGGTCTTTTATACCAGTGTAGAGCTTTTTCTAGGCTTCCGTGATAGTTGTGTTATTTAGGTGTCCCCACCTATGATTTCCCCTATCGGTAGTGTCAATGCCCTACTGATGCACTTTGCCAGCTACTGGTGTAGGATTACGGTCGTTGTTCTGACCGTATGTCATTCCAAAGATCGTCAAGTTGCACATTCCTTTGCTTGTTTTCGGTGAGTTAATGTGTAGCGGCGGCCAGAGAAACTAAAAAACGTCCCCGCCCCATTTATGTCAAAGGAAGCCGTAAAGACTCGAGCCTATCAAACGACCGGACTCTTGGCCTAGTACGTCGTGTAGCGTCGGCTTTACGTTTCCTGTCAGTTCCTCCACCCACCTTTTCTGTCCTGGATCGACAAATGCACAATAGATCCGCACCGCAATGGCTAAATGCGTTACCGTAACATCCGCGCTCCTGTTCTTTCTGGACTCGAGCCTATCAAACGACCGGGCTCAGCCTAGTATGTCGTGTAGCGTCGGCCAAAAAGCACATCTAAATTATATTTACGTTAATTTCAAAAAGCGTCAGTTGGCATATAGTTGTACAGTATTATAAAAAAGAAAACCTCATATTTGATTAAAAGAATTTTAGTAACTTTTCCTATACTAAAACAAAAGATATCTATGATTTTATAAGCAAACAGAGTATAAAGTCAATCCTCTATTCTGAGACAAAGTCCTGGTTGAGAGGTCTCTCAACTTTGGGGACTTTACCTTCTAATCAGTATAAATTTTAACCCCAGAAAATATATCCCAACTACTTAAATCCCTTGCTCTAAATATATAAAAGTTATCTTTGGCACGTAAAGGTACAAAGGTTTCTAGATGGTTGTTCCTAGCAATATTTCTTAAGGAATATGAAAAGCCCCACGTTGGGCGCCAATTCTGTTACGTGGGCGTATTAGTGACCTAGTCCTGTAAAGGACTTGGGCCGAGGGAAAGTCATCCGATGTTCAGGCCTCAATTTTGCCGGCATAAGCTCGCCGGATGGGGTGGGTTCTTGATAAGACTTTTTCTTACCAAGTAAGAGTCGTAAAGTCCGTCGGTCATCAGTCTACATTGCTCCACAAGCTTAGCTGTCGCTTTATCGTAACACGATCGAGCAATGTTCCGGCCACATCCCCTCCCCTTCACACAATCGAGTGGCAAATGGATCGTCGCGGGCCGCGCAATACGATCCTCTATTGTCAAGGTTGTCCGTCAAAAGTTATGTCATTATTCGTAACACGATCGAGCAATGTTCCGGCCACATCCCCTCCCCTTCACACAATCGAGTGGCAAATGGATCGTCGCGGGCCGCGCAATACGATCCTCTATTGTCAAGGTTGTCCGTCAAAAGTTATGTCATTATTCTTCACCTACTCCACTTATCGCGTCAGCACGCCCTTGTTTAAAACTCAGCACTTCATGGTTTTAAGTTCGTTTTCACATTATAAATTTATTAAATAAAATATTGGCTAGTGCCATTTATGAATAATATTATTATTGGGAATACATATAAATTTAATTTTAATTGACCAACAAAGTTTGTTAGCGGAGAGTATCGAATTTATCACCTGTACAAGGTGCAGACGTCAACAAATTGCTGACTCTTCACGACTACAAACGTCGCTCTGAGGGCTCTTGTGATTGTTCATACAAACACAAGGCTGACACTCGCCGCTGAAAAGTCAATATTTTATTATATTATAAAAAGTTCAGCACCTAGGTATACTGGCTGATATAAAATATTATTATGCCTTGAGGAGATCTAATGTGGAAAGTTTACTTTAGTTAATCAAGCAAACGCACGGATATATATATATATATATATGGTGGATAAAAAGGAACGTGTTCCGACAAACTTACCCCTTTGCTGGTCCTGGGCGATGAGATCTCGACGCGCTGGATCCTGGGCTTTTTGAAGATATTAGAAACATATATGGATATATATGTGCAAACACTATCGTTAAAGACACACAAAAAAAAAATTTATCGTTCTTAAGCACAATCACTTTATACATATGTATATATATAGGCAGGTATGTATGTTTATGTATGTATGTTGGAGTATCCCACGGCGGCACACGTCTGGTCTGAAAATTTGCGGGCAGCGGCGTCTCCGATGTCTTGCTTACTTCACTTTGTATCGTTGTTTTTGCACTTGCATTCATAAATGCCTGAGTTCACAATTTGTTTATATTTTCTTCACTTCACTTTTGTATGTCATTAACGCATTTAATTGCCTTTATTTTTTTGTCACTTGGTTATGGTTTTCTTTTGGGTCTGTTTCTTACACTTTATTGTCTTTTAGACCTGTCGACATATCACTTGCTCCATGGCGTGTTTTTGGTCCTGGCGTCCTTGCACGGAACGCTTGTACATTTTGACCACTTTCAGGATGATTAAGACAGCAAATAGAACGATGAGGATCTTAATGTTTTGGTTCACTTCTCGGATGTCGTCCTTGTGATCAATTATTTCTACGTTGTTGATCACATCAGCCGTATTGTTGTTGGCTTTGGAGCTGGTACTTCCCATGTTGAATTCCGGGTTATTAATGTCCTGGTAAACTGGTGCTCGTCCTTCGGGATATAAAGTAATAGAATGGTCGCAGTCCTGCAGAATGTTCAAGGACTTCCTTCAGAATGTTCTTGGCTCCAGTCTTCGATGGCGCTAAGGAACACAGTGCGTACACTTTAGTGCCCTAGGGATCAGAATAAATTCTGTCTGTCTTCTCTATCTGGCCACGGTCTTTTATACCAGTGTAGAGCTTTTTATAGGCTTCCGTGATAGTTGAGTTATTTAGGTGTTCCCACCTATGATTTCCCCTATCGGTAGTGTCAATGCCCTACTGATGCACTTTGCCAGCTACTGGTGTAGGATTACGGTCGTTGTTCTGACCGTATGTCATTCCAAAGATCGTCAAGTTGCACATTCCCTTGCTTGTTTTCGGTGAGTCAATGTGTCGATTGCCCCTCTTTATTTGCCTTCAGATTCTTTGTTGCTTTTCTACGTGCATCTTTCTCCATCAAATAAATTTAAGGAGAGGGCGTACGTAACAGGCTCGAAGTGATCGATACGGACACGCATGGAATGACTTCGCAAAAAGGAATTTTCGTACGACCAATGAATTAGTGCGTGTTTTTTTTTTTTTTTTAATTTCCAGTTTTGGTTCTTGGATACGGTCCCATAAAGTCGATAAACAATCTTTGAGCGGCCCGTTCTGTGACCCTTTGTTCTCCCATGGGTGGTCGGCTATTTTTGTCGGTGGTCTTGCTGATCTTACAGTCCTCGCACTCTTTCACTACCTTTTGCACATCTACCGCCATCCCTGGCCAGTAGCAAAACTGTCTCAATTTGGCTAGGGATTTGTGCAAACCCCCATGCCCTGCGGTCATGGCATGATGTGCTCTCCAGACTAAGTCAGATCTCAGCTCGGCGGGTACCCAGAGCTTATATGTATATCCATATGCACTTGGGAGAGGGCATCTCGTACTACGTTAAGGGCTCCTCTACGATGTTCGATGGTGAAGTCGAACGCTTGCAGCTTCAGACTCCATCGTGCTAATCTGCCGGATAAATCCTTTTTACCCATAAGCCATTTTAAACTAGCATGATCGGTGATCACCTTGAACGGCATCCCTTCCCTTCGCCGCCTGAGTCATCCTTCTGAAACAAAACTTCTCCTACTCCCGTCGTTGATGCATCGCATTGGATGGTGAAGAGCATTTTAAAGTCAGGGGTGACAAGTACAGGTGTTGATGACATGGTAGCCTGTAGTTCTTCAAATGCCTTAATTGCCTATTCGGGCGTAGTTTTTAATAAGCCTCCTGTACCAGCCAGTCGTACCCAAAAACCTCCGCATCTGTTTGGCGGAGCTTGGTTGAGGTAATTCTTGGATTGACTGGATTTTCGAATCATCTGTTCGTATGCATCCCCCTCCTACTACATAGCCTAGATATCTAGGCTGGCTATAGCAAAACTTACTTTTGTCGACGTTAATTTTTAGTTTTGCCCACTACAAGCAGTTGCTGACCTGGCTCAACAGATGTTTCTCAAAAGTAGGTAAACAAACCAGTAGGTCATCGAGGTACACGAATACATTCTCGCGTAGCGCCGCCGGTATTACCTCATCCATTAGTCGGCACATTCTTTGCGCAGAATTGCACAGACCGAACGGCATGACTGTAAACTGATACAGCGGTCGGCCGGGTACTGTAAACGCGGTTTTCTCTCTACTTTTTGTTTCCAGGGGTATTTGCCAAAAAGCGTCTTTTAAATCGATTGCGGAAATAAAGTATGTTTCCTGTAAACGATTTAACAGTCCTTCCATGTTGAATTCCGGGTTATTAATGTCCTGGTAAACTGGAGCTCGTCCTTCGGGATATAAAGTAATAGGACATCCCTCAATAGCAATCGTGGGCAGTTCAGGAGGACTTCCTTCAGAATGGTCGCAGTCCTGCAGAATGTTCAAGGACTTCCTTCAGAATGTTCTTGGCTCCAGTCTTTGATGGCGCTAGGGAACACAGTGCGTACACTATAGTGCCCTGGAGATCAGAATAAATTCTGTCTATCTTCTGTATCTGGCCACGGTCTTTTATACCAGTGTAAAGCTTTTTCTAGGCTTCCGTGATAGTTGAGTTATTTAGGTGTTCCCACCTATGATTTCCCCTATCGGTAGTGTCAATGCCCTACTGATGCACTTTGCCAGCTACTGGTGTAGGATTACGGTCGTTGTTCTGACCGTATGTCATTCCAAAGATCGTCAAGTTGCACATTCCTTTGCTTGTTTTCGGTGAGTCAATGTGTCGATTGCCCCTCTTTCTTTGTCTTCAGATTCTTTGTTGCTTTTCTACGTGCATCTTTCTCCATCAAATAAATTGAAGGAGAGGGCGTACGTAACATAGTAAAATCATTTAAAATCCGACTCAGAATTTAAATGTATATGCATACGAATTTTCCTTGAAATTTGCTTAAAGGGAATTGAATAGCTCCACCTAAAATTTAAAATTTAACGATTAGCTATAAAAATGAAGCAACAAAAAAATCGATATATTCGCATATTTAGGCGCGCAATTTGGTATTTTGTAACTGTGGTATTTTTCCTTAGCCTTTGCACGGTCACACTTAGAGAAACGACTGAATAAAAAAACAACACATGTGTGGGAGCCCATGACGTTACAATAAAAAAACAAAAGGAATAATTGGCGACCTTGACGAAGGGTGCTGAATTTCAGAAAAGTTTAAATGCAGTTATTTGCGGGGATCCCATAAAATTATGAAGAGCCATTTTTAAACCATTTTGACAACATTTATAACAGAAAAATTGAAAAATAAAAAATTAAGAAAAAACAAATCGAATTTTGAGGCACTTTGGGGCCGCTTATGGCTCTAATTTATATCATACACTCGGCTCCTAATTATTTCCGAATTTATGTTTATTTTTTAGCTTTTTATGTAAATCCGTTCTCGGCGAATTTTGACACTGAAATTTTTAAAGTGTCCAATTATATTGGTTTAGAGGTGTCAGACAGGCAGGTGGGGGGAGAAGCCGTGAATGAAATTTGTTTACGCCGCTTTCCCCTCTCTTAAATCCCCCGCTCTTCCAAAGCCCGCTACTCCTTCGTTGGGAATGCCTACTTCCAGGCTCTCCCGCTCTCCCGCCTTCCCGCGCACGGGATCTCTACACAGCGCTCTGAAGCACAGCGCTCAAGTAGATTAAGTTCAGTACTCTCTGTAACCTTATCAGAAATACAACGCCCGGCCGGTCCGCGCAATAACACGAAAAAGTCCAGTGTGTGCTCTTTTTCTCCTTTTGCTATCGTCGCGATCGCCGAGTGCTTTCTATCTCTCCCCCACAGCTTGCCGCCGGCTACGTGCAACAGCCGCAACGCCTCAGGAAGCTGCCTTCAACATCGATCGATCTGCGACGCCCCAACTATTCATTTTTTGGTCCAATCGAGCCGAATTGCTCCAGCAGATAAGTGCAATTTATTAATTCCCAATTAACTGCCGATCGACAGTCAGCCATCCGAAAACATAATTCGTTTGACTTTCTGTGCGATTTGTCTAAAATCCAAGTCCGTTACTAAATTCCAATTCCGTTTTTTATTTCTTCGTCTCTTTTAACGTGCGGCCATATTGCCTATTTTCCAATTCCTTTTCTTGTGCATATTAATGTACAAGTTTCATATTCGCATTTGGCCGTAAATCCAGTAAAAATACATCCAACATCAAGTCGAAGAAATTAAAGGAAAATATTAATCCAAATAAAAGTGTGCAAATAAAAAGTCAAGCGTACATTGAGACAAAAAGTCAGTGAGCGGTAAAAAAATAAATTGAATTAAAAAAAATTAAATTCAAATTAATTTCCCACAAAAAGGGAACCAAATTTAAATCCGCCAATTCTGAAACAACCAATATTTTTTGATATTGATTTTTTTTATTGTATATTCGCTGTGACAAAAATTAAAAAAAAAAAATTAAAAATTAATATGAAATTTTAAAAAAATTTCATTCCAGTATTTTTATTTATTTGTTGAGTTTGGTATATCCGTATATCTATATAATTATTTATTCTTTTGGGGAGAAAAAAAAAATTTACAAAATACCATCCGCATACCACTGCAAAGTATTTTTTTGTTTCTCTCCGAATAGTTTTTTAAATAGAAAAAAATACTAACCATCTCCATACACTGCCGGGGACATCCAATCCCATCCTAATTCGGCCATCCACCCCTCAATAAAATACTAAACGAAAAATATTTCATCAAGAACATAATTTTTCAGTATTTTATTTTTAGTTTTTTTTTTGTTATTTTTCCATTCTTATTCCATCGTTCCACCAAAAGCCTGGGGATTATTTTCACAACAATTCAGCCTCCCATATCGACTATTTTAGCCGGTCGACACCCTATTTCCACCAGTCCATAAGTGCGTCTGTAATTGGTTATCTGATTGTTGTCCGAAATATCAGCGCGCCCATTCCATCCTAACAGCATCCTAGTTTGGTATGTCCAGGGAAAGTTCTAACAAACTATCCCCTGTTCCATCACCGAAAATACCAAAAATCGCTGTAAGGACGCCGACACCTACAAAGGTCAAGACGGCATTTCCCAAAAATGGTTGCAACGGCTGCCGAAATCGCCTTAAACCAATTTATTGAAGTCTCGGATCGACTTTCCGAATTGGAATCGCGAATAAATATTCCCGCGGCGGTCCCTCCTATGTTGTCCGTCCTCAATATTCGCCGAGACGAAATCAAAGAGGTATGGGTCCGCATCAAAAAAGAGTACGATGCATGTACCGCGTGCCTTGTAGCAGCCGGAGAAAGTGCAGCTGACAGCTTGCCAGTCCTCAAGGCTAAGTACGGTTATTGCTACAGCGCGTACGAAAGGTGCGGCGCCAAGATAGCAGATATGATAGCGCAAACTCCGCAACTTGCGCAAGCTTCCCCAACGCCAGCTGATCCTTCTCAGACATACATTTCGTCAGGCTGCCGGCTGCCGCCGTGCGATACCGAGGTTTTTACCGGCGATTATCTTCGTTGGCTAACCTTTAGGGATCTCTTCACGGCAATTTATATTAACAATCTCAGACTCAACGCTAAAACGAGTGGCGACGCTCACAATATAGTTTCAAATTCAGCACTTACTAATAATGGCTTTCGCTCAGCGTGGGATAACCTCACTGATCGTTTCGAAAACAAGCGATTGTTAGTAAATAGTCAATTAAAGATACTCTTCAATGCGCCGTCCGTCACACAGGAGTCTGGGTCAGCTTTGAAAGAACTTCAAAGTACCATCCAGGGGTGCCTTACGGCGTTAGAAATGTTCGGTATTCAGGTCGAAACTTGAGATTGCCTCTTGGTGTATATGTGCTCATCCAAACTCCCTAAGCTTACGCTTTCCCTATGGGAGCAGTCCCTTCACAACAAAGCCGAGATCCCTACGTGGCATGAGCTGAACGTTTTCCTAACGGAACGTCACAGAACCCTAGAAGCCATAGATGATGTTCGACCATCAGGTTCTAGTCAGGCTCAGCCCAGGGCATCCACATCCAACTCGGCGTCTCGGAGAATAAATTCTTATAAGACCTAGGGGGTGCGATCTCTGTAATAGAGAAAACCATCCAATACGCACATGCGCCCAGTTTCTCCGGATGACGGTCGACCAACGCATCGCCTACATAAAATGAAAACAGCTGTGTTTGAACTGCTTTGCGCGGACACATTAGCTGCGCGACTGCGAATGCACACATAACTGCTTCACGTGCCGCGGCCGCCATCACACCCTCCTACACCGAAGCAACCCATCCCCAGCGCGCGCAAATCCAACGCCAACGCCCAGATCCAGACCGAATACTGCCGGTCCCTCGGCTGCCAGTGGCACGCAGCCAACACTTCGAAATTATTTTGCAGCGGGCTCTAGGTCAGTCCTCCTAGGCACCGCCATCATTAATATATGCCATCAGGGTTCCAACTACCAAGCGCGAGCCTTAAAAGACTCCGGATCTGAGGCGACCTTCATTACTGAGCGCCTTTTCAACCTGATTAAGCTGCCGTTCCAGGTCATCCAGGCACAGGTCTCAGGGCTTAATCAATCAAACGGTCTCCGCTGAGACTAAAAAGCTCTGCCAATTTACGATTCGTTCTCCGACTCGGCCTAGTTTGCAGTTGAACACCACTGCCTACGTGCTTCCGCAAATAGCCGGAAATCTTCCCTCATGTCCGCTTCCGCAACATTTCCTGCGAGATCTTCCCGAACTTCCACTAGCGGATCCAAAGTTTTATGAGAGCGCACAAATAGATCTTCTGATCGGGGACGATCTACTTTCATCCATTCTACTAAGCGGCACCCGAGCGAACATCTGTGGCTCTCTTCTCGGTCAAGAGACCATTTTCGGCTGGATTCTAACAGGACCAGTACCCGCTCCGAGGCAAGATCGAATCTCTTCCTTTTCCACGAGTGTTGCACACACGTACGAAGCGTCCCTCGATAAACTCCTCACCAAATTCTGGGAGGTGGAGGATCTGCCAGTAAAGGTGGCAAAAGAATCCGACGTGATCTGTGAGGATAATTTCCTTCGGACCACCACAAAAGACGATACCGGCAGGTATATCGTGAGTCTTCCGTTTCGAGATCCTGAGAACATGAAATGCTCCCTGGGACAGTCCAGATCCCTGGCGTTGGCTCAATACTTAAGAAACGAGCAGCGTCTAAAAAGGGACAGTACGCTAAAATCCCAGTACGACTCAGTGATTCAAGAATATCTTGACCTCAACCACATGAGAAAAGTCCGTCCTACCCACGATTCAGCATGTTATGACCTTCCACACCACGCGGTGTTAAAACCGGAGAGTACGACCACCAAACTTCGAATGGTATTCAACGCCTCCAGCCCTTCAGACAATGGGGTCAGCTTAAATGATATCCTTCATGCTGGCCCGGTCCTACAGTCCGATCTAACCATCCAGATCTTGAAGTGGCTATATTTCCGTTTCGTGTACAGTGCTGATATCGAGAAAATGTACCGACAGATCTGGGTAGATCCGAAGCAGACAGCGTTCCAACGTATCTTATTCGGCAATAGAGAAGGATACATTCGCCATTTTGAGCTAAAAAAAGTTACGTTTGGGGTCAATTGTGCACCGCTTCTGGCAAATCGGGTCCTGCAACAGCTGGCGACCGACGTGCAACTAACCCATCCAAGGGCGAGTAAAGTTATTCGTGGTTGCATGTACGTCGATAATGTCCTTTCGGGAGCTGACTCTGCAGAAAAGGCTCACCTTACCATTCGCGAGTTGCAGAGTGCCCTCGATTCGGCTGGTTTTCCATTAAGGAAGTGGACCTCCAACCATAAAGAAGTTCTGTCTCACATCGAAACTGATCATCTGTTAAACGCCGATTTCCTCGAATAGATAGAATAGAAAGCAAACTCCGATGAGTTTTTCTTCGCCCCTCCAGACCTATCCAACGAAGCCACGCTCACGAAACGACATGTTCTTTCCCAAATCGCCAAGTCCGAATTCCCAGATGGGTTTCCTTCCGCCCAGAGTTCCGAGTCGAACATCATGGATTCTGTGACGTCTCTCAAAAGGCGTATGGTGCTGCGATCTATGTGCGCGTAGAAATAGTGCATCTTCTTGCAGCCAAGACGCGCGTGGTGCCAGTCAAAACTGTGTCGCTTCCCAGGCTAGAGCTGTGTGGAGCTCTATTGTTATCTGAGATAGCTGAATCCATCCTCCCCCATATGCCAATGCTGTCCTCGAAACTCCCTTGTTGGACCGATTCTACGATTGTGCTTGCATGGCTAGCCAAACCAGCATGCCAACGGACAACGTTCGTTGCCAATCGGGTAACAAGGATTACCCAGTCCACAGAGGCAGCCAATTGGGACCATGTTCAATCCGAACACAACCCATCTGACTTGTCCAGTCGGGGAGTGCCTCTACAAGAACTGGTCGACAACTCCCTTTGGTGGCATGGACCAATCTGGTTGTCAAAGCCATGAGATCAGTGGCCTTCCCAAAGAACCGACCTACAGGTGACCGAAGTGGAAAGGCGTCCTGTCAAGGCCCATGTGGCGACCATTCCGACAGAAGACATCCTGCGATCTATGTGCGCGTTGAAATGGGGCACACGACGCTAGTGCATCTTCTTGCGGCCAAGACGCGCGTGGCGCCAGTCAAAACTGTGTCGCTTCCCAGGCTAGAGCTGTGTGGAGCTCTATTGTTATCCGAGATGGCTGAATCCATCCTCCCCCATATGCCAATGCTGTCCTCGAAACTCCATTGTTGGACCGATTCCACGATTGTGCTTGCATGGCTAGCCAAACCAGCATGCCAATGGACAACGTTCGTTGCCAATCGGGTAACAAAGATTACCCAGTCCACAGAGGCAGCCAATTGGGCACATGTTCCGAACACAACCCAGCTGACTTGGCCAGTAGGGGAGTTCCTCTACAAGAACTGGTCGACAACTCCCTTTGGTGGCATGGACCAATCTGGTTGTCAAAGCCACGAGATCAGTGGCCTTCCCAAAGCACCGACCTACAGGTGACCGAAGTGGAAAGGCGTCCTGTCAAGGCCCATGTGGCGTCCATCCCGACAGAAGACATCCTTGATCGCTTTTCCAAATTAGATAGAGCTTTACGGGTCCTTGCGTATGTCCACCGTTTTGTGCAGCGATGTAAGAAACAGTCGCAGATGTCGGAAGTCCGTCTAGATGCTTAAGAACTTGTCGCCGCTGAACGGCTCATGGTCATTAGCACTCAGCGCAGATATTTTTCTAATGAATATCGCTGCTTGAGTCAAAAGCGTCCTGTGTCCGCGACAAGTTCCATCCTCTCCTTAAACCCCTTTCTAGATCAGAAACGGCTTATAAGGGATATGACGAACGACATCCGATAATCCTCCCGTATGAATGTGCACTCTCTCGACTACTGGTGAACTTTACGCATCTCATAACGTTGCACGGAGGTAACCAGTTAGTCGTACGTCTCACCCGGTCAAGATACTGGGTTCCGTGAATAAATAACTTGGTAAAGGCCGTGATTAACTCCTGCAAGGTCTGCGTTATCCATAAGAAGCGCTTGCAAGTTCAGATGATGGGAAGTTTTCCGAAAGAGCGAGTGTCTTTTTCCCGGCCATTCACGTACACAGGGATGGACTACGCTGGCCCTTTCGATATAAAAAATTACACAGGCAGAAAAGAGTCTGTGACTGATGAGTATAGTCATCAGCAGCTCAGATGGCAATTCATTCCTCCGGGGGCACCCCATATGGGAGGCCTGTGGGAAGCTGGTGTCAACAGCTTCAAAACTTTGTTTTACAAGTCCACCGCTACTCGAAAGTACACCTTTGAAGAGCTTTCAACCCTCCTAGCGAAAATTGAAGCTTGTCTAAATTCCAGACCGCTTTCTCCTATGTCTGAGAATCCTACTGATCTTGGCGTTGACACCAGGGCATTTTCTAGTCGGCGGGCCTCTTCTGTCCATAGTGGAACCCAAATTAAATGGGGAATCCAAGTCCATTGTGAATCGGTGGCAAAACTTAAAGGCGCTCCATCAGCAATTCCAAGCTCGATGGAAAGAGGAGTACCTCAAGGAGCTGCACAAGCGTAACAAGTGGCAGTCCCCAAATCTCCGCGTTGGCGACATGGTAGTCGTCAAAGAAGACAATCTGCCCTCGAATGAATGGCGCCTGGGCAGAATCGACTCTGTCTTTCCGGGGGCTGACGGCAATGTCCGTGTCGTTGGCACTCTCACGGCACGCAGGATTATTAAGCGTCCCGTGACCAAGGTGGTTCTTCTGCCAGGAGAACACTCCAACCGTCTTTCTCAACCAACGTCCTCCGCATAATTCTCCAACCATCCTCTCCATACGTTTTTTCTTTTTTCCGTCCATTACTCCTTACCAGATCCCATCATGGCTCCTCGTCCACGCAGCGCTCAGGCATTGGAGAGCAGACGTACTCGAGGTATAAATTCCTACCGCTGCCGAGTCTGCCGTGGAGTCCATCCGCTTCGGAAGTGCCAGAGGTTTCTAAAGCTGAACGCAGAGAAACGGCTTCGAGCAGTGCTTGTCAATAAGTACCGCTCAAATTGTCTCGCTCACGAGCACTCCGACGTGAGCTGTCGCAGTGGCGAAAAATGTAAAACGTGCAGCGGGAAGAACCACACGCTCCTCCACATGCACGAGCGCCCCCTGCCGTCGGCTTCTAATCAGCGTTTGCGCCGGCAAGATCCGCCAACTCGCAGAGCGCTTGCCTCTCCGCCGCGCTCAGCCTTCTCGACACCGGCACCGTCACTGGCGTCCATCCTCCAGCGGCACAGCGTCAACGTCCTGCCGAACGTCTCCCGCCTTCCCGCGCACGGGATCTCTACACAGCGTTTTGAAGCACAGCACTCAAGTAGATTAAGTTCAGTTCTCTTTGTGAATTACATACAAATACATCGCCCGGCCGGTCCGCGCTAATTACCGAAAAAGTCCATCGTGTTTTTTCATACCTTCCACGCATCGCGATCGAAGAAGAATCTTTTCTTTTCATTTTGAAAATAACTTCGTTACTAACGGCATACATCGAGAAATTATTATGGTAATTAAATATTAAAAAAAAACAAAGCCACTCGTTATTATTATTAATTTGTTCGGGTTTTCTTAAAGAATAAAACCCAATCAAAATAATTAGGATTTTGAAGACCCCATTGAATAAAAATAAACAATTATGGCTATTGTCCCATTTCTTATATTATACTGATATATCATTTGCATGTACATTTATATTTAATTAATTATTTCTACCTATACAGCAGTGTATTTCTCTTTCTTTGCCCGTGCGTAATCAGAAGATTACTAATGCTAGTGTGAAATAAAACATAATACATTATTAAAAAAATTATTGAAATTAATTCGAGACTAAATATGAGTTATTTTATTAAAGTTACAAACATAAAATGAACTAGAGCGCAATTTTGTTGGGAAGCCATGCTTAACCCTAGAAAGCCCATGTCTTAAAAAGGAACAATTGACCAAGGGATGGCCAGCCATGGGCTACGCGAAAGGCAATCATGGTAGGGTGGGGATAAGGACACTTAATGTCATGCCTTCATTTCTACCATTTATTTTTGCCCTAATTCTTTTCTTCTCCCAATTTTTCTTCCCCCTGGCAATCGCACGCGATAATTAGTCTAAATAAACATGTATGAAGTTGAGCATTAGAGTAGAGGTCAGCATACTTAACCCACTCCCGACTACCGAACTGAGAAGCTGGAACAAGCGCGTGCCTAGCTGCTCTACCTAAACCAAACATCCGCTCCATGTATACGTTACATGCTACAACCCTTTGCAAAGTTGCTTTGCTGGAAGTTGCGGCGAAAGACCTCTTGTCCGGGTTGGTAAGACACAAATCGGCTCCTCAAGTTATAAGCTCTTTCATTTCTTTCCCTTTGGACTTCCATCGAATCCTGAGCCGTACGCCTTATTATGTCTCGCGAGTCATCATTACTGAACTGCACACTTCTATCCTCTAGCAATCCTAGCTCCCTAATGAATTTTTAGGATTTGCCATCATCGGCTTTCAGAAAGGAGCACTTTGAAGCATGATCGACGACAATAAAAAGACCTATATGCCCCCCCGAGCTACGCGGATACGGCCCTAAAAAGTCGACGTAGATTCTTTGGAAAATCCTTTCCGATTGACCAGTATTTCCCAAGGCTGGTCTTAAAGTCTGACTGGGATGCTTTGTCATCTTACACACCTCGCACCTGTTCAGAAAATTCTTGGCATCTACCGCTAATTTTGGCCAATAAGTGCCGAAAAAAAAATTTTTTAAAGTGTATTTAATCATGTGTGTAATCATCCTTCGTCACAAATGTTGATATCAGAACTTTTGTATGTTGAAGGTGCGATCGTCACTAGTTTTTACCTCGTTCAGAGGTGTTTTTGTTTGATATAAGCGGTTTTTGTTTTAAACATGAGTCATATCATATCTTCATACTTTTGCTTCCATAGGATCGTGTACTAGCGTTTTCTTTTCGCTAAATTTGTCAAAGTCGTCAAAAAAAGTTTTCTATATGGAACGGTTTAAAATACAGTTTAGATACGCACAAACAAATTTAAATGCTCGAGCAGGATTAGTTGTTCTAAGCTAACAAAAGTGGCCATTTTTGTATTTAAATAATTTTCAAACGTAACTTTTTATAAAAATGTAAAAGTGTTAAATACCAAAATTTAAGGAATCTCAAGGCCTCTACGGATTAACGTTTTAAAGAAAATCGTTAGAGCCGTTTTTGACAAAAAAAAAAAAAAAAAAAAAAAAAATTTTAATTGTTTTGCTTATGGTTTTTTAATCATTGCATTTACATACATTTTGTTAAGAAGGCGTTTATTTTATTTAAAAATATCTTTAATATGAGGTGAAGCACAAGTCTGTAGCATTAATATTTCGCAAGTTACTTACTTACGAAATTTAGCCTTTTCTAGCGGTTTTCCCGCCAAACTAGCTTGTTTTTTTAAGAGTCGTAAAACAAAATTTTCCTAAATGGACGGGTTTAAAACCATTTTAACGATTCCTTGACCCTACGGTTTGGATACGCACTTACAATATTCAATGCTTAGGCAGCGTTAGTTGTTTTGGGCTGGCAAAAGTGGCGATTTTCGTTTCTGAATAACTTTTAAACGTGACTTTTTACAGTAATGTGTTATATACCAAAATTTAAGGAATCTCAAGGGCTAAACAGTCTAAAGTTTTAAAGAAAATCGTTAGAGCCGTTTTTGAGAAAAATAAAAAAAAGCTAAAAAAAAGTTTAAAAAAATTTTATTTTGTGCATATCTTTTTAACTATTACATTTACACAAATTACATATAGGGGGCGTTCAAAATACCTATCAAACGAGATACAGCACAAGTCTGTAGCTTCAGTAGTTTAGAAGCTACAGCCTTCCGTATTTTAGCTATTTTTAGCTGTTTTCCCGCTAAACTAGTTTTTCCAAAAGGGGTAGAACTAAAGTTTCTTATATCGATATGTTGAACATCATATCAAATTTTCAGGACTTTAAAACCATGTTTTGGGACACACAGACAAACTGACAAACTGACAAAAAGAATTCATATTTCATTTTGATTAGGCTCCCGCAAATTTGTTTTCGGTATAACTTTTGAACGGAGCCGATTTTTTGATATGACCCCTCATATTAAGCGCATTTTCAGTAGGAATACAACTAACGTAGCGCGAGGAGCCAATTATCCCCACCGGCCCCAACAGATCCAAATTTCTAAATTTTCACTTTTACACTTTCACCGCTCTCTCTCCCAAACCAATTGATTTTCTTGAGGTCTTGGTATGCAATCCTTTAAGTTTTAGAAATACCTTTAATTTGGTATGTTACTCATTACGATCGGACTATCACAGCAGATTTTCAATTTTGCGGATATATATAGCAGTCGTCTTCGCACACTCTCCTGGTGCGCTTCGTCACTACATGGACTGCCGTCCATAGAGATAATCGCTCACGACTTTTCCTTCTTCCAGCCGATGATCCTTGTTGGGGTCTTCTCTTGATTGGTGATCCTGTTGGGTTCTTCTATTTGTTTTGTCTTCCTTCCTTATTTATTCTTTGTCTTCCTTCTTTATTTGGTTTGTCTTCCGTCTCTATTTGGCGAGGGATTGCCCGACAGCCTGGTATGTTTGTGATTTTTTATTTTCATTTTTATTTTTTTCTTAGATTTTTTTACATTTTGTTTTTTTTTTTTCATTTAATAAATTTGTAAAACACGATCGTTCTGGATTTATTGTGCAGTAATTATTAAACAATTATGTTTATAAATATGTTTAAAATTTTAGTGTTAAAAACATCAATTTTTGAAAGTGTGTGTCCATTAAATTTGTAAGATCGTAAGTGAGTAAACGTAAACGATATTTGCTAAGTGGATTTTCTTGATTTTTAAATGCAGATTTAAATTTATCAGATAACGTTTTTATTTCTTTAAATATTTTAGAATTAATAACGAATTGATCGTTATTATTTTGTATTAAATCATTGATTTTATTCTGAACAGCTATGAAATCATCATGATCTGGAGTACCAGCTAACCATTTCCAAATAGTGCCTAATTCATTAATTCCTCGCTTTACCTATTGGGTATAATTTGTGCGTAAGCATTTTAATTATTTTTAAATCCTGTCTATTTCCCAATGTAAATTCTGGTCATGTTTAAAATTCTGATTCAAGATTAATTATTTCCTTTTAAAAACTTAAATTATAATATGAAATAAATCTGCGTATGATTCATAATAAGAGCATCTTTGGTGTCCTTATATAGGAAAAATAATGGTTAGTATAATCCATAATTTCGGCTTTGGATGTAGCCACCATCAATAATAAAAAAGTTAATATATCATTATCTGTAATTTGAAATTAAATATTTTTTATTTAGTATTTAATATTGTCTTTATGAATCGTACGGTTTCGATTATTAATAATAACTCTATTAGATATTCTCCTTTACTACTTGTTTTTTGTATCTCATTAAGTTTGTTTTTTTCCCAGTGTTTTTTTTCACCAACGTATAATTTTTCTCTCGTTTATTTTTATTATGAAAATCTAACATTTTTTCCTGGCTTAGCGTTGGGGAGTTTTATCATGCTTAATTTCATTGAATAATATGTCATATGGTCGTTGATTAGTAATTGAGTGTATGGTTAAATTATAATTTTGTGGTGCTCTAATAATTATTTCTGAATAATTGACTAAACTAAGCTCGTCCTTAATGCAACGAGCCATTTCTGTTAGTGTCGATTGTGCCCTTTCAATTTACCGTTAGAAGTACTATGATAACCCATTCCTTTGTGCAAAAGATTTGAATTGGGAAGATGAAAAACTTGGCTCGTTATCTAACATTAGAGTTTTGGCTAACGGAAATTCTGCAAAATTTCAGAAACTTTATTTTTTATATTTAATTTATTTTGGATTTCTTTAACTATTAAATATTTTGAATACGAATCTATATAGGTAATGAATATTACATTTTGAGCATAATATATATCAATATGTAAATTTTCACCCTCTCTTTATGGAATGGGTGCCTCTCCAATAGGAATTTACACCCAGTGCATCGTATTTATTATATAATAATCTACTTATTTGCTTATAATTTTCATAAAGCCCTCTATGTGCTCTACAATGAGTTTCCGTGATAATAAGAGCCTGGTCTTCCATATTTTAGACATCTTGGACAAATATTTTCTTATATAAAAATGTATTAATAAAATTATCTTTAAGTGGTTTTTGTATTCTATAAAAATCTTCTAAATTACAATGAATTCCTATAGTTATGTTTGGTGGAATATATTCCCTTAGAATTGATACCGAATTCTCTGGAGTATCATACTCTATTATATGCCTTGTATTTCCAAATGTGTTTATCGACTCATGTATTGTATACATCCCCGCTGCTATTAGCAATTGTTGCTTAAACTGGTTTAAGGGTTTTCGGGTTTCTTGTATTACATTCTCAAAACTACTTTCAAGTTATTTATTTGGATTCTTGTTAAGGCATCCTGGCTTATAAATAATTTTTGGTGAATAACTTTCAATAAAAGAATTAATTTCATTTCAATATTTGGATTTTTTTAAGAAATGGAAAATGATAAAGGTTGATGATCAGTATAGATCTCAATGTTATTAACTCCATATAAATAATTCCGTACATTTTTAAATGCCCAAGCTATGGCTAAAAGTTTCTTTTTATTAGTAGCATATAATTGTTCAGTTTTGGAAAATTTTTTAGAAATAAAAGTAATAGGTTTTCCTTCTTGAGAGAGAACAGCTCCAATAGCCTAAATCAGATGCGTCAGTGGTTAAAGTACATTTTTTATTATAATCGGGTTGTACTAATTCTATTTGTGCGGTATTTTTGGTATTTTTGTGATTTTTATTTGATGATTTCTTGTAGATTGTATTCAAAAAATTTTTCACTTTTGTTGATTTTAAAATTTTGTTTTTTGTTGAGTTTTCTTTTGTATAATTAATTGTTCACTTTCTTTTAATTTTTTGCTGGTGTTGGTTCTTTTTTATTTTATTGTTCACTTGTTAGTTGGTAATTTTAAATTTTTTATTTTTAATATTAATATTTTTATAACTTATTGTGTCCGGAACAGTAAGGAATTTTTTTACAAGCACTACTTTTATTAGGAAGGTTATTTATTTTTTAGAAATGGATTATTGCATTTATTGATTTCCACTTCTTTATATTATATTATTTTCTCATTAATTTCTATATGGGTTTGCCGTGGTTTGAATATGAAAAATATTCTGTATTTAATTAAAAGCATAATCAATAAATATATAAATGTAAATATGATCAATTTTAATGAAATTGGAATTTGAGTTTGTTTGATTTGAATAAATGTATTTAGTATGTTGATATTGTCGAATGAGAGTTCCGAATTATTTGAAATTATATATTCGGTTACTAAGAAATCCCTATGTTTACGGGCAGTAATGTATTCCAATATCTTATTTTCTACATTATTGTAGGTAACATTATTAGTAATAGAAGTGCCATTAAAAAATACTAAATACGACCCTTCTAAATGGGTGTCATTGATTACATTTTTTCCGTTCACAAAAATGTCTCCTTCTTGGATTACATCTACATTTTTATTTTTTTCTTAGATTTTTTTACATTTTGTTTTTTTTTTCATTTAATAAATTTGTAAAACACGATCGTTCTGGATTTATTGTGCAGTAATTATTAAACAATTATTTCTTAAAATTAGACATTACATAATACTTGTTTTTACATTTTGCGACGGGATTGTCGATTAATAGTTTTCCATCTTTATGTGAAATCGATCTTGAATTGTATACCTCGCAAAGATCGGTAAAAATTGGATATTTTATGTATATAATAAAAAGGTCTTGGTGCAAAGCAATTTTAAATTCAGATGTATCCAATAGGTCAGTTATAATTACAGGCTTTTGTTTATGTTTATAAATTTCTTGTAGGTCCTCATTGTTTAAAATTTTAGTGTTAAAAACATCAATTTTTGAAAGTGTGTGTCCATTAAATTTGTAAGATCGTAAGTGAGTAAACGTAAACGATATTTGCTAAGTGGATTTTCTTGATTTTTAAATGCAGATTTAATTTATCAGATAACGTTTTTATTTCTTTAAATATTTTAGAATTAATAACGAATTGATCGTTATTATTTTGTATTAAATCATTGATTTTTTTCTGAACAGCTATGAAATCATCATGATCTGGAGTACCAGCTAACCATTTCCAAATAGTGCCTAATTCATTAATTCCTCGCTTTGACCTATTGGGTATAATTTGTGCGATAAGCATTTTAATTATTTTTAAATCCTGTGCTATTTCCCAATGTAAATTCTGGTCAGTGTTTAGAAATTCTGATTCAAGATTAATTATTTCCTTTTAAAAACTTAAATTAGTAATATGAAATAAATCTGCGTATGATTCATAAATAAGAGCATCTTTGGTGTCCTTATATAGGAAAAATAATGGTTAGTATAATCCATAATTTCGGCTTTGGATGTAGCCACCATCAATAATAAAAAAGTTAATGATATCATTATCTGTAATTTGAAATTAAATATTTTTTATTTAGTATTTAATATTGTCTTTATGAATCGTACGGTTTCGATTATTAATAATAACTCTATCAGGATGATTCTCCTTTACTACTTGTTTTTTGTATCTCGAGTTAAGCTTGTTTTTTTCCCAGTGTTTTTTTTCACCAACGTGATAATTTTTCTCTCGTTTATTTTTATTATGAAAATCTAACATTTTTTCCTGGGCTTAGCAGTTGGGGAGTTTTATCATGCTTAATTTCATTGAATAATATGTCATATGGTCGTTGATTAGTAATTGAGTGTATGGTTAAATTATAATTTTGTGGTGCTCTAATAATTATTTCTGAATAATTGACTAAACTAAGCTCGTCCTTAATGCAACGAGCCATTTCTGTTAGTGTCGAATGTGCCCTTTCAATTTGACCGTTAGAAGTACTATGATAACCCATTCCTTTGTGCAAAAGATTTGAATTGGGAAGATGAAAAACTTGGCTCGTTATCTAACATTAGAGTTTTGGCTAACGGAAATTGCTGTAAAATTTCAGAAACTTTATTTTTTATATTTAATTTATTTTGGATTTCTTTAACTATTAAATATTTTGAATACGAATCTATATAGGTAATGAATATTACATTTTGAGCATAATATATATCAATATGTAAATTTTCACCCTCTCTTTATGGAATGGGTGCCTCTCCAATAGGAATTTACACCCAGTGCATCGTATTTATTATATAATAATCTACTTATTTGCTTACAATTTTCATAAAGCCCTCTATGTGCTCTACAATGAGTTTCCGTGATAATAAGAGCCTGGTCTTCCATATTTTAGACATCTTGGACAAATATTTTCTTATATAAAAATGTATTAATAAAATTATCTTTAAGTGGTTTTTGTATTCTATAAAAATCTTCTAAATTACAATGAATTCCTATAGTTATGTTTGGTGGAATATATTCCCTTAGAATTGATACCGAATTCTCTGGAGTATCATACTCTATTATATGCCTTGTATTTCCAAATGTGTTTATCGACTCATGTATTGTATACATCCCCGCTGCTATTAGCAATTGTTGCTTAAACTGGTTTAAGGGTTTTCGGGTTTCTTGTATTACATTCTCAAAACTACTTTCAAGTTATTTATTTGGATTCTTATTAAGGCATCCTGGCTTATAAATAATTTTTGGTGAATAACTTTCAATAAAAGAATACCATCTCTTCATTTCAATATTTGGATTTTTTTAAGAAATGGAAAATGATAAAGGTTGATGATCAGTATAGATCTCAATGTTATTAACTCCATATAAATAATTCCGTACATTTTTAAATGCCCAAGCTATGGCTAAAAGTTCCTTTTTATTAGTAGCATATAATTGTTCAGTTTTGGAAAATTTTTTAGAAATTAAAGTAATAGGTTTTCCTTCTTGAGAGAGAACAGCTCCAATAGCCTAAATCAGATGCGTCAGTGGTTAAAGTACATTTTTTATTATAATCGGGTGGTACTAATTCTATTTGTGCGATTAAATTATCTTTGAGCTCGTTAAAAGCTCTTACAGCTGAATAATCCAACTGTATGGAAGTTCTACGTGAAGCTTTATTTTATACTTTGCCAGTTTCGCCTTCCAAATATTTGGTTAAAGGCTTTGCAATTTTGGCGTAATTTTGCACGAATTTTCTGTAATATCCTGTTAGGCCTAGGAAGCTTCTAAGCTTTCGAATATTTTTTGGAATTGGATATTTTAAGATTGTAGAAATTTTTTCGGGATCTGTTTTTATCACGTTTTGAGAAACAACGTAACCAAGAAAATTTGTTTCCGATTTAAAGAATTTTGATTTTTCAATATAAATTTTCATGATTGCGTCAGCAAAATTTTAATTATGACAATTAAATCCTGGTAATGTTGTTCAATAGTTTTTGAAAAAATAATGATATTATCCATATAGACATGACAAATTTTACCAACTTCATCTCCTAATATATCATCCATTGCTCTTTGGAAAATTCTGGGAGGGCTAGTTAACCCGAATGGCAATCGAAGGAATTCATATTTACCATTATTTATTGAAAAAGAGGTTTTTTTAATATCTGTTTCTTTCCTGAGAATCTGAAGAAATCCAGATTCTAAATCAATTGTTGAAAAGTATTTTGCCTTTCCAAGGTTTGACAAAATTACTGAAGGATCCTGCATTGGGTATCTGTCAGGTATTGTATTTTCATTTAATTTTTTAAAGTCAATTACGAGTCGGAGTTTTGGAGTTCCATCTTCGTTGAAACCCTTTTTTGGTACTACCAATACAGGGGAATTACAAGGGCTCCTGCTTGGCCTTATAATTTCTTCGTTTAACATTCGGTTTATTTCCGAATTAACAAAATCTGATGCTGACAGGGCATACGGAAATTGTTTACTATATATGGGTCTATCATTTTCTGTATTTATTTCACCTCGAATATCAGTTCTGAATGGAATCTGCAAATTTATTTTCGAGTGTTCTTTGTTGATGATGTTTTGAATCTCATTCTCCAAATCATTTAATTGATTTGAAGATGATATTTTTATATTGTTAATTAAATCATTGTCGGATACTTTTAATTTATATTATATTTCAGTATTCCCTTAGCTGTATCAATTACAGCTCCAATTTTCTTTAATAGATTATATCCTATTAATAAATCTGATTCTAGCCCCTCTATTTCGTAAAACGTTTATCGAATATTAAATATAGTTATCATATGATAATATTTAATTATTGAATATCCATTCACTGTGGATACTCTTTTATATATTGGAAGTTCATTCTAATTGTTATATATTCCTGTCTTTATATAATAGGAAGTAGCCCCAGTGTTTTAATATTTTCAATTATATTCTGAATCTGCAAAGATTCGTCTATTTCCATAGGTTCTGGCTTAATCTGAGGTTGTCTGTATGAATTCCATTGATTTTGTTGATCATAAAATGGTCTTCCCTGATTGAAATTATTATTTGGGTTTTGGTTGAAATTGTTTTGATTTTGCCAATTATTATTAGAGTTATTATTTTTCTGATTAAATCTAATATTGTTGTTGTTCCTTATATTTAATTATTTAATTGTCTTGGTTTGTTGTTTAAAAATATCTGACCGTTACCACTTTGGTTCGGCTCAGTGATTTAAGGCCAGTTATAAAAACTCGATGGGCGGTTTTTCTATGTTTTTCATTTATTTCCTGAGTAATCGGTTTGTTTCGTCCGTAAGTCATTATTGTTTTGTTAATTAATAAAGTCAATTTTTATTGACTGCTCCATAATAGTCCATTATGGATAATTTACCCTGGCCGAGAATACTTAACTCCTGTTCAATAAAATGGATTGGACGTTTGTCACTGTAGACAAAGTCTAGTCTGGCCATTATGGCATCGAAGTTTAAAACTGTACCGTTATGGGTTAAGGCATCATTGGCCATCCCTGTTATTTTGTTTCTTAATATCGATAATGCTGAATAAAATCTTTCGCTTCCTCTGGCATATTGCCCCATAGCTATTTTAGCTGATTCCCTCCAGCTAAGATATTTGTCTTCTTCACCCCTATATTCTCTAACAGATTTGATGATCTCATAAGATGTTTCGCATTTAATATTAGGATCAACTATTTCAACTTGATAATCTTCAACTTTTGTGATTTTTTGTTTGATGATTTCTTGTAGATTGTATTCAAAAAATGTTTCCCTTTTGTTGATTTTTGAATTTTGTTCTTTGTTGAGTTTCCTTTTGTATAATTAATTGTTCACTTTCTTTTAATTTTTGCTGGTGTTGGTTCTTTTTTATTTTATTGTTCACTTGTTGGTTGGTAATTTTACATTTTTTTTTTTAAATATTTTTATAACTTTTTGTGTCCGGAGCAGTGAGAAATTTTTTTACAAGCACTACTTTTATTAGGGAGGTTATTTATTTTTTATTTATTTATTTATTATTTTCCTGCCTTTTTTTATAACGCAACATGTTTTTGATTGCAGCGGGTTGTATCAGTGGTTTCTTTTTGGCCGCACTAAATTCCTTTTTCACATAAACACTTTTTTGAAATTTTTTTTTTAATTTCTAAGCCTGGCTTTAGAATTTTTTTAATTATGCGGCCCCACATTGGGCGCGAATTAACTTTTTCCTAAGCGAGTTGGTTAAAAAAATTTATTTTTATTTTTTAACTTCACTTATCACTAACATTTCATATGCTTTATTTAAATTAGTTCATGCTCCGTCTTTTAGTATTTCACTTTAGTTTACTTATTATTAGTTTAAAAACGGACTGCCTCAATTGGGCTCAATGATTAATAATCAAACTTCGGCCTAAAGATTTTATCTTCAAAAATAAGAGAGTCGGCAAAAAGGATATGAAATTTGGCAATTAAATCTGCAATCGAGATTCTCCGAAATCGGTGTTTACATTATTGAGCTTGGACGGTCACTTAGAGGCTCCGATGTTTAGAATATCGGCTGAGGACGTTTAAAAAAATCGTTCAATGCGGAGTGTGAAATGATATGGGTGGGACACATGACTACAACTATTGTGAGGAGTTGAATAACTCCCCACAAATTCCCGCAGCATAACTACTGATGGCCGGCCGCTTACCAATTTCTCGGCGAATTAGCGGGGTAGCGGCGCGGCGAAGAGCAAGTGGAGAGTTACTATGAAGTAGAGAGTTTGGAGAGTGAGAGTTTGGAGACCGAGAAGTGGAGAATGAGAGTTTGGAGACTTCGCAGGCAGAGCCAGAGTGCCGTGTGGAAAAGGGGAAAAAACGGGTCTGCACCGGACTTTGGACTCTGCCGTGGACTTTAATCCAGGAGGACGAGTGCCACATCTCAACAGCGGAGCGACGCACTGACGTGCCACGGGCACCAAAAGCATAAGCGGAGCAGCGGCAACACGCAGAAACAATATAAGGCCGTGCGTGAAAGGCAAGTGGGGCAAGCAGGAGCTACGGACTTTGGACCCGGAGTGGAGAGATGCGGCGGGCAGAGAGAAAGAGGGAAATAAGAAAAGTGAAAAGTACCAGTACAGTGACTACAATGAACAACAACAAGTCGAACGCCGGAAGCAGCGCCGTGGGAGCCTACAAAGAACAAGATCGCTACGTCGAGACGTTCGGGATTGAACCGCCAGGAATCTCCGAATAGAGACGCAGGTCAAGGCGATCCGTTTCAATTCTGTCTCAACTAAATCCACGCTCCACGCCGGAGAGTAGAACAGAGTTTGAGCGGTATAAGCCTGCGACAAGAAATCGTGAACTCAGAGAAGCCTATAAGCCAGAAGGGAATCGATCAGTCGTTGTGGTCTTGAGTGGAGTACTCCAGGAGAGCCATACGGTTGGAGTCGCGTATTCCCGGAACGGCGTGCGTCCGAATCCCGAGGAAACGAGCCAGAAGGGAATCGGTCTATCGTTGGTGGCCTCGAGTGGAGAACTCCAGTAGAGCCCCGCGGTCAAGCGTGTACCCGATTGGCGTTGACCAAGATCCCGAGTACCAGAAGCCACGCAGTCAGCATATCCAGGAGCATCAACAACGGGCCAGCTACTACACCTCGACAGAGCGAGCTACGTGGAAAGGTCGGACGATAAGCCTAGGGCGGAACGTTCGTTTACACTAGGCGTTGAAGCAAAGTGAAGCGCTCGGCAGCATCCTTGCGTAATTTGGACTGCCAGTGCGATCTGGTTAGACACTAGGACCACCGGGACAACCAGGATAGGCGGTGGTGTGTCGATAGGAGTGATCCTGGAGATCCGCCTCTGTTCACCCTAGTCTGAGAACAGTGACGCTTCCCTAAACCCGCGCAGGCGATCTCCTGGCGAGTCTAAGGCGCTACGAGTAGTCGTCGTTTCTGCGCATCAGCGGCGAGCGGCGTCGAGCATCTTCAGGAAGCTGCAAGGATCTTCAGGAAGCTACAAGCATCTTCAGGGAGTTCACGGAACCGGAGCCCGCAGTCCACAAGGGGAGCGCCAGATCAGCAACGGCCACGAGCGGCGACGGCAAGGTTGCCGTGCCATCAACCCTCTCGCTCGCAATAAAATCCACTAACCCAGAATTGTCTCTCACTGCTACTTCTCTGATCCCACAATCTCGTAGCGCAAAAATATTCGTAACTATTGCAAAAATATTTTTAAGGGGAGTATACAATAAAAAGATTTAAATATAAAAACGCGAAGGGCTAGCAACAAAAAAACGGGCAAAAAGGGTAAAGTTTCGTGATCTAACGAAAATAAGTTAAACGGTTACCAGTTCTAAAATCAAATCACCTCTTAAGATTTTGCATAAATAGTACCAAGATTATCTACGGTTTTCAAGTGTAGGTAAATTAAGCAAGTAATACTCTGGTAGGAAGGAAGCCTACGTTTGGATCCCAGTTCAAACTACGAAGCGCAAAAAGAAGAAATTTTTTTTGTACCGTCTCAAACGGTCTATGTGCACTTATATTGTGGACTCCAAACAGAAGAACAATATTCCAAAATAGGACGGACAAGGGAGGTAAATAACAATTGGTTATATAAGGGTCATAATCTTTTGACCAACGCTTTAAAAATCCAAAAAACTCAAGCTTTGTTAAGTCAAAAGTGGATCAAATTCTTTTAATTTGTTTACTGAATAAACGATCAATGGGGAGTTCTGAAGCGAATAACTTATAAACGTCGAAGTACCTCTAAAAAGGTCAAGTAATTTCAGGCAGTAATTTAAGAGGTTATACTCACACCAACTGAAAATTATATGTCTGATTGTAAGCCATAAAAATAGTTCGTTAACTATTAAGAATAAAAATTATTTTATACGGGGAGAAGTTGAAGTACAAATTAAAAAAGATTGTTATAATTATACAGGGAACGCGAAAGGGCTAGCAGACAAAAAGAGAACGGGGCAATAAGAGGGTAAAGTTTCGTGTTAGTCTAACGGAAATAAAAGTTAAAGGTTTACCAGTTCTACAAATCAAATACCTCTATAGATTTTGCATAAATAGTACCAAGCATTATCTACGGGTTTCAAGGTAGGAAATTAAGCAAATAACTATCTGGTAGGAAGGAAGCCTACGTTTTATCCAGTTCAAACTACGAAGCGCAAAAAGAAGAAATTTTTTTTGTACCGACTCAAAGGTCGATGTCACTTGAATTGTGGACTCCAAACAGAAGAACAATATTCCAAAACAGGACGGACAAGGGAGGTAAATAACAATTTGGTTATATAAGGGTCATCAAATTCTTTTGACCAACGCTTTAAAACCCAAGAACGCTCATTGCTTTCTTGACAGTCGAATTAGTGGCAGTCAAATTTAAGCTTCGGGTCCAAAATAACACCTAAATCGTTTACTGAATATATACAATCAAGTGTGGAGTTCTGAAGCGAATAACTTAAAAACGTAGGGGTACCTCTATAAAAGGTCTTTACGTTACATTTCAAGCAGTTCAAATTTAGTTCAAATATCTGAAAATTATCAATGTCTGATTGTAAGCCAAAACTAGACTCAACTTAAATGTCAAACAAAGCTTAACATCATCACAAATTAGAACGAGAATTTGTTACGATAACGGAAGATCGTTAATAAATAAGGTAAACAGCAAAGGGCCCAAATACTACCCTGGACTCCCGATGTCACGTGGATCATTTTGGAGACAGCGTTCTTAAATATAACTCTCTGAGTCCTTCCATTCAAATAAATTATTCAAAATAATTTGATTAAAAGGAGAGAGTTGACCAAGATCCCGAGTACCAGAAGCCACGAAGCGTCCAGCCACGCATATCCAGGAGCATCAACAACTGGCCAGCCACTACATCTCGACAGAGCGAGCTACGAGGAAACGTCGGACGATAAGCCAAAAGGTGAAGCTAGGGCGGAACGTTCGTTTACACTAGGCGTTGAAGCAAAGTGAAGCGCTCGGCAGCATCCTTGCGTAACATGGACTGCCAGTGCGATCTGAGTTAGACACTAGTGGGACCATCCGGGACAGAGCCAGGGACAGGCGGTGGTGTGTCGAAAGGAGTGATTCCTGGAGATCGCGGCCTCTGTTCACCCTAGTCTGAGAACGGTGACGCTTCCCTAAACCCGTGCAGCCATCTCCTGGCGAGTCTAAGGCGCGACGAGAGCGTCGTTTCTGCGCATCAGCGGCGAGCGGCGTCGAGCATCTTCAGGGAGCTGCAAGGATCTTCAGGGAGCTACAAGCATCTTCAGGGAGTTCACGGAACCGGAGCCCGCAGCCCACAAGGGGAGCGACAGATCGTCAAGTGGACCTGGAGTCAGCAACGGCCACGAGCGGCGACGGCAAGGTTGCCGTGCCATCATACCCTCTCGCTCGCAATAAAATCCACTGAGTATCCAAAAATTCTGCGCTTTCTCACTGATCTACTGGGCTCACTTAATAAATGTGGACGAACACACAACTATACTGAGCTAGCCGCACGAACAGACATAATAAATCAGTTCGTTATATCTGGCGCCCAACATGGGACGGGGGTGTCTTGATCAATCAATTGGCACGGACGATAGTGCGATCGATGGGCACACGATATACGGCAAAATCATGGTGAAGTAAATATCGCGAACGATCAAGTGGCAACGCCGCCTCAGCGATATCGATAGCTGATGGGTGTCGATATCGTGGGGAGTATCGATGACCAGTGGGTCCAGACGACAAAAACAGCGCGGGAAACTTGAACGAAGGCCCGCTGGGTATCGATAGCTGATGGGTATCGATGACCAGTGGGACCAGATGGAGGATCGGCGCGGGAGTTTCAAATTACTGCAACGACGACGACCGGCGCCGTAGAAACTCTCGGAGTTGAAAGCGTCGAGGGAGCGTCGAGGGAGCAACCATGGAGCGCCGAGGGAATCGAAAAGATCACCGCGAAGACTCAACGGCTAGGATACACGAGGAAACGCCGCCGAGTAGAAGCGAGTTCTTAAAAGTTTCCCGAAGTAAGGGGGGAATGTGAGGAGTTGAATAACTCCCCACAAATTCCCGGAGCATAACCACTGATGGCCGGCCGCTTACCAATTTCTCGGCGAATTAGCGGGGTAGCGGCGCGGCCAAGAGCAAGTGGAGAGTCACTATCAAGTAGAGAGTTTGGAGAGTGAGAGTTTGGAGACCGAGAAGTGGAGAATGAGAGTTTGGAGACTTTGGGCGCTGGCAACAGGAACAGTCGATCACGAAGAGTCAATCTATCAAGATCAGTCCAGATACAAAGTGAACAAGTCAGCCAGTACAAGTAAACTACAAGTGAACAACAACAAGTTGAATCGCAGGAAGCAGCGCCGTGGGAGCCTCCAAGGAACAAGATCGCTACGTCGAGACGTTCGGGATTGAACCGCCAGGAATCTCCGAATTGAGACGCAGGTAGCTGAGGTCCAGAGGGCATCACACGGCTAGGTCAAGGCGATCCGTTTCAATTCTGTCTCAACTAAATCCACGCTCCACGCCGGAGAGTCGAACAGAGTTTGAGCGGTGTAAGCCTGCGACAAGAAATCGTGAACTCAGGGAGAAGCCTATAAGCCAGAAGGGAGATCGATCAGTCTTTGTGGTCTTGAGTGGAGTACTCCAGGAGAGCCATACGGTTGGAGTCGCGTATTCCCGGAACGGCGTGCGTCCGAATCCCGAGGGAAACGAGCCAGAAGGGAGATCGGTCTATCGGTTGGTGGCCTCGAGTGGAGAACTCCAGTAGAGCCCCGCGGTCAAGTCGTGTAGTCCCGGATTGACGTTGACCAAGATCCCGAGTACCAGAAGCCACGCAGCGTCCAGCCACGCAGTCAGCATATCCAGGAGCATCAACAACGGGCCAGCCACTACACCTCGACAGAGCGAGCTACGAGGAAACGTCGGACGATAAGCCAAAAGGTGAAGCTAGGGCGGAACGTTCGTTTACACTAGGCGTTGAAGCAAAGTGAAGCGCTCGGCAGCATCCTTGCGTAACTTGGACTGCCAGTGCGATCTGAGTTAGACACTAGTGGGACCATCCGGGACAGAGCCAGGGACAGGCGGTGGTGTGTCGAAAGGAGTGATTCCTGGAGATCGCGGCCTCTGTTCACCCTAGTCTGAGAACGGTGACGCTTCCCTAAACCCGTGCAGCCGATCTCCTGGCGAGTCTAAGGCGCGAAGAGTAGTCGTCGTTTCTACGCATCCGCAGCGAGCGGCGTTGAGCATCTTCAGGGAGCTACAAGGATCTTCAAGGAGCTACAAGGATCTCCAGGGAGCTCACGGAACCGGAGCCCGCAGTCCACAAGGGGAGCACCGAGTCGAAAGGGCGACCAGGAGTCATCAACTGCCACAAGGGGCGATAGCAAGGCCAGCCGAGCCAGCAAAGTTACCGTGCCATCATACCCTCTCGCTCGCAATAAAATCCTCTGAGTACCCGAAAATTCTGTGCTTTCTCACGAACACACAACTATACTGAGCTAGCCGCACGAATCTCGTAGCGAGCAGACCTAAGAAATCAGTTCGTTACAATATCTTCGCCTGCGGAAATCAAGATTAAAAATTCTACTAATAATAAAAAAGAAAATCAGGTGAAAGGAGAAGCCGTGAGTATATTTTTTTTCTATTCTTTTTTACAAAAGTTTGCCAAAAGTTCTAAAACATTTCGTGTTAGCTAAACGGGTTTTTGGATTTTAAAAATAAAAGAATTTTAAGGAAAACTTCAAATGTAAAACCAAAATCTAAAGCCTTGTCATCTAAAGGTCGTGTGTATTTAAATCAAAGTTCTATTCAAAATTGGAGTTCTCTTAATTTTTTTTTTACTTTGTTCTGAGAGGTTATGGAATACTCATTTGGCATTTCGCTCTTTACCCTCTACCAAAAAAAAGTTTACAAAGTGAAAAAGAAATAATTATATCACCATCATTATTGGTAAGAATTATGGTGGGTTCGAACCCACGACCTGTAGACTATGTTTCCTTTACGTACAACATAACCATCTGAGCTACAGTTTGGAAGTTCTTGCTGACATTAAAACAATCGATTAATAAATAAGGAGCAAAAGTTTTACCATGATCACTTTGCAATTTCGCTAAGGACTAGCAAAAGAGGAATAAAAAGTCAAAAGAAGTTCAATTCTTTTTACAAAGAGCATATATATTGTGTTATTTAAAGTGAATGTCCACGACCTGACTTGAGACATTTTTTTGAACCATTAGGTTGACAATAACAAAAACAAAAGAGAAGCAAATATTTATGTGATTTTGTAAAACATCAAGAAAATTAAATGAGGCGAATGTAGTAAATAGCAAAAGAATTAATTGATTTGAATATTTATGTTTTTTTTATATTATCAATGCATTTTGAATTTTAAAACACAAAAATCGGTTTGAAAATGTCTTAAACCTATTGTGGAAATGAAAATGATGGAAATGAAAAGGATATCAGTATTATCAAGAATTTGAACTTAAGCAAATCTCACCTCAGCTGAAATGCACACACACAAATGCACATATCTACTTGTTGGGGGTGTAAATACGCATTTTAGCGTGCGTGTGTGTGTACGCAACGGGGCGAATTTATGTTTCTGTTTTGTTTTTACAAATCCACAGCTTTTCGCGGTTTGTGGCCGTTACGGGGGAGCGGGGGTTTCCCACTTTGGTCTATCAATATGTATTGATGAAACGAATACACATTCCTTTTCCCGTTATTGTAGCTTCAAAACTGTGGGTGCCACAGTTTTTCGCGGTTTGTGGGCGTTAGAGGGGCGTGGCACATCGGCGTGAAAAACTTGCGCTGCGTATTAACCCCCAGAATCTGCATGCAAGATCCCAATCTTCTAGCTTTTATAGTTTCCGAGATTTCAGCGTTCATACAGACGGGTGCCACAGTTTTTCGCGGTTTGTGGGCGTTAGAGGGGGCGTGGCACATCGGCGTGAAAAGCTTTCGCTGCGTATTAACCCCCAGAATCTGCATGCAAGGTCCCAATCCTCTAGCTTTTATAGTTTCCGAGATTTCAGCGTTCATACAGAATGGGTTACAGTTTTTCGCGGTTTGTGGGCGTTAGAGGGGGCGTGACACATCGGCGTGAAAAACTTGCGCTGCGTATTAACCTCCAGAATCTGCATGCAAGGTCCCAATCTTCTAGCTTTTATAGTTTCCGAGATCTCATCGTTCATACAGACGGACAGACGGACATGGCTAGATCGACTCGGCTAGTAATCCTGATCAAGAATATATATACTTTATATGGTCGGAAACGCTTCCTTCTGCCTGTTACATACTTTTGCACGAATCTTTTACTCTACGAGTAACGAGTACGAGTAACGGGTATAACAATTTTAAAGGAAAACTTCGATTGTAAAACTGTTACCAAAATCTAAATCTGATCGGAGCAGCATGATTTTCCTTTTATTCAAATTAGATCAGCTTGGGATATGGTTTCAGATATGGTGTGAGGACAACCTCATAAATATGAACTTCCTAAAATGTAACGTAATGACCTTTTACAGAAGTACTCCTATGTTTATAAGTTTTCGCTTCAGACACCCACCGGGACTACACGACTCAACCGTAGGGCTCTACTGAAGTTCTCCACTTGAGGCCACCAACGATCGACCGATCTCCGTTCTGGCTCTTATCACTCGAGGTTCTGATGCGCCCCGCTTCGGGACTACACGATTCAAACCGTAGGGTTCTCCTAGAGTACTCCACTCAAGACCACAAAGACTGATCGATCTCCCTTCTGGCTTATAGGCTTCTCCCTGAGTTCACGATTTCTTGTCGCAGGCTTACACCGCTCAAACTCTGTTCGACTCTCCGGCGTGGAGCGTGGATTTAGTTGAGACAGAAATGAAATGGATCGCCCTGACCTAGCCGTGTGATGCCCTCTGGACCTCAGCTACCTGAGACTCAATTCGGAGATTCCTGGTGATCCATACCCAAAGGCTCCAACGGCGCTGCTTCCGGCGATTCGACTTATTGTTGTTCACTGGTAGTTCACTGTACTGGCTGACTTGCTCACTTTGATATCTTGACTGATTTTGATAGATCTTCGTGATTGACTTATACAGCTTTCAGAGCCCGGTGGCTTTATATAGGTCCTGCGGGACCCGTTTTTAATTTTCGGCATTTGAACACACTTCATTTGGGGAGTGAACCCTTGACTTTCCGGGATTTGCAAATTTCGGTAGCTCGTCAACGATACCTCTTCAGCCGGAGTGTGGGATGTGAGCTGAGCGTCGAAACTTCTATATATAGCACATCTTAAGAATATGTACTTGAGAATTTCATACTTCTAGGGCAGTGTCATACATCAAAGATTCGTCGCTTGAACTTCTAATGTGTGTGAACGATTGGGTGTCTGTTTGAAGCTTTAAATATTAAAAACAAAGAACAAACAGTTCATAAAGATTGGCTAAAATTTGTTATTTCATAATCACTCTTATAAATTGTTTTTTCCGCATGGAAATACATAGAGTAAATACTATAAATAAATAAGCAACAAAAAAAAAAAGCAAAAAAAAATACATAATAATAATAATATATAAAACAAAATATTATAAAGTTTTCCAAATTTCTATATTTCTTTTATGACAATATCTATAATCTTTAGATTTTCAAATATATAAGTAATCGAGTATTACTATAAAAGAGTTGAAGTCCATTTGCGTCATGTTCCCCCATCCCAAACCATGTAACGATCCTGCTTGGGCTGAGATAGTTCAACGGTGTCCAGGAGTTCGTTCCGACATTTATTTATGTCAGGAGTGGTTGCTGTAAGAGTTTCGCCGGTTTCCAGAGTATGACACGAGCGGGGTTCGGTGTAATTGAAGGGTGTTGCGTTTATTTACTTAAAGGTTTCAGAATCCTTGTCTGTGTCTTCGCCAGAAAGTCCATTCCCAGTAGAATCCCTCCTGTAACCTGGTTTAAAATCAGAAAATCGATTTCGAATTCTTCTCCGGCGAATCGCACTTTGTCTGTGAAGTCTCCCTCTGATTTTTGTCTTGATCCGTTTGCCATCGTTATCTCTGTCCTCATTTTCCTCCATCTTCCATGTTTTCTTGTATCTTCTCCTGCTGATCACGCTCCGTGATGCTCCCGTATCTACTATTCCTTTCGCTTTTACCGTTCCGATCTTTATCATGGCTAATATCTGGAATTCGTCACACCTTAATTGGTCCCATGTAGCTGGTGTTTGATTCTGGTCCTGAGCTACCAGCGTTATCTGCTCGGACCTCCGGTGTTTCCCGTTATGGCTTTGCAACACTCCGTTGTTCTTGTTCCGTTTCTGCCGCATACCCAACAGAACAATCTCGGTGGGTTTGTGCAAGATCTCGTGCCATGACCTGTTCCCCCGCATCTTATGCAGATATCTGTTGTTCCGTTCTGGTTCTTCAGATAAAGAATGTTGATTTAAAAAGTTCCCATTATCGTAATTCAATTTATCCTCTTTTCCATTATATTTCAGTATTCCCTTAGCTGTATCAATTACAGCACCAATTTTCTTTAATAGATTATATCCTATTAATAAATCTGATTCTAGCCCCTCTATTTCGCAAAACGTGTATCGAATATTAAATATAATTATCATATGATAATATTTAATTATTGAATATCCATTCACTGTGGATACTCTTTTATATATTGGAAGTTCATTCTAATTTTTAAATATTCCTGTCTTTATATAATAGGAAGTAGCCGTAGTGTTTTAATATTTTCAATTTTTTATTAATTGCTTTATCTGTACGAATTAAGTGAGCTTCGCCTAAAATATGATCTTCCTCGATATTGTTTAGCCTCATTGTCTTGTTAACCGGTTGATTAACAGTTCCTGTGGGCACTCTTTTATTTTGTACCTGTTCCTGCTGATTGTATGGTTTCCTAAATTGATTCCATTTATTATAACTATTATTCTGATAATTATTTCCCTGATTAAAGTTATTATTTGGCCTATTCTGAATCTTCAAAGATTCGTCTATTTCCCTAGGTTCTGGCTTAATCTGAGGTTGTCTGTATGAATTCCATTGATTTTGTTGATTATAAAATGGTCTTCCCTGATTGAAATTATTATTTCGGTTTTGGTTGAAATTGTTTTGATTTTGCCAATTATTATTAGAGTTATTATTTTTCTGATTAAATCTAATATTGTTGTTGTTCCTTATATTTAATTATTTAATTTTCTAGGTTTGTTTTTTAAAAATATCTGACCGTTACCACTTTAGTTCGGCTCAGTGATTTTTTTCTGTGTTGTTGAAAAGAAATTTGCAAAATGTGCTCTCATGCTATTACTTTGAAGTTCCTGTACTATTACCATAGCATTAGGATGATCTTGGGCATTCATAGAAAAGATTGTGTCAGAAATATGACCGTTAAGGCCAGTTATAAAAACTCGATGGGCGGTTTTTCTATGTTTTTCATTTATTTCCTGAGTAATCGGTTTGTTTCGTCCGTAAGTCATTATTGTTTTGTTAATTAATAAAGTCAATTTTCTATTGACTGTTCCATAATAGTCCATTATGGATAATTTACCCTGGCCGAGAATACTTAACTACTGTTCAATAATATGGATTGGACGTTTGTCACTGTAGACAAAGTCTAGTCTGGCCATTATGGCATCGAAGTTTAAAACTGTACCGTTATGGGTTAAGGCATCATCGGCCATCCCTGTTATTTTGTTTCTTAATATCGATAATGCTGAATAACATCTTTCGCTTCCTCTGGCATATTGCCCCATAGCTATTTTAGCTGATTCCCTCCAGCTAACATATTTGTCTTCTTCACCCCTATATTCTCTAACAGATTTGATGATCTCATAAGATGTTTCGCATTTAATATTAGGATCAACTATTTCAACTTGATAATCTTCAACTTTCTTTATTTTATTAGCAAGCTTTGATTTTAAACTTACTATCTCTTCCTTTAATGGATTCAATTCTAAATTAACAATTTGTTTAATTAATTCTCCTACATTTATCATTGTGTTATTTTCAATTGTAGGTTCTTGAGGGGTATTTACGTTGTGAGGCCTTTTATTACTTGGGCCGGCTTGATGTGGATTCATTTTTAATTTATTTTCGAAATCTTTAATTAACTCTTCCACTTTTTAGTTTTACTTAATTAATATATAATCGCTCACGACTTTTCCTTCTTCCAGCCGATGATCCTTGTTGGGGTCTTCTCTTGATTGATGATCCTGTTGGGGTCTTCTATTTGTTTTGTCTTCCTTCCTTATTTGTTCCTTGTCTTCCTTCTTTATTTGGTTTGTCTTCCTTCTCTATTTGGCGAGGGATTGCCCTACAGCCTGGTATTTTTGTGATTTTTTGTTTGATGATTTCTTGTAGATTGTATTCAAAAAATTTTTCCCTTTTGTTGATTTTTGAATTTTGTTCTTTGTTGAGTTTCCTTTTGTATAATTAATTTTTCACTTTCTTTTAATTTTTTGCTGGTGTTGGTTCTTTTTTATTTTATTGTTCACTTGTTGGTTGGTAATTTTAAATTTTTTATTTTTAATATTAATATTTTTATAACTTATTGTGTCCGGAGCAGCGAGAAATTTTTTTACAAGCACTACTTTTATTAGGGAGGTTATTTATTTTTTTAGAAATGGATTATTGCATTTATTGATTTCCACTTCTTTAAAAATTTATTTAGATCAACGTACACTTTTTTTTTGGTTTTCATTGGTTATTTTATTTAAGGAGTATTATTGCATTTATGATTTTCCTGCCTTTTTTTATAACACAACTTGTTTTTGATTTCAGCGTGTTGTATCAGTGGTTTCTTTTTGGCCGCACTAAATTCCTTTTTCACATAAAACCTTTTTTGAACTTTTTTTTTTAATTTTTAAGGCTTGCTTTAGAATTTTTTTAATTATGCGGCCCCACGTTGGGCGCCAATTAACTTTTTCCTAAGCGAGTTGGTTAAAAAATTTTATTTTTATTTTTTAACTTCACTTATCACTCACATTTCATATGCTTTATTTAAATTAGTTCACTGCTCCGATCTTTTAGTAATTTCACTTTAGTTGTACTTATTCATTAGGGTCTTAAAAACGGACTGCCTGCAATTGGGCTCAATGATTAATAATCAAACTTCGGCCTAATAGATTTTATCTTCAAAAATTTAAGAGAGTCGGCAAAATAGGATGATGAAATTTGGCAATTAAATCTGCAATCGAGATTCTGCCGGAAATCGGTGTTTACATTATTGAGCTTCGACAATCGCTTAGAGGCTCCGATGTTTAGAATATCGGCTGAAGACGTTTACAAAATCCGTTCAATGCGGAGTGTGAAATGATATGGGTGGGAACCGCTCGAAGGCGTAGTTGAATAAAATAGCTGACTACGGGTTTTATCTCGAAGTCAGTTCTGAATAATTTGGAAATTGGGCTGGGCTCAAAGTTGTTTATAAATCGGATAAGAAGCCCTAAGTAATGCGTTATATAACTTGCATACGTTTTTTTTGGAAGACTATGGCGTGCTGACTTTTTTTCCCGTGTATCTCTGTGTATTCTTGTGCTTTTCTGTTTCTCGCGGCGCGTCAGCCCGACGACCAAAACGCTGCTACTGTGTGTCCTTGGGGTGTCTTTCCCTGTAGTTTCCTCGAAGTTTCCCTGGTCTATCCCCAGAATTTTCTAGTAGTATCCTTGGAGTTGTCTTGTAGTATCCTTGGAGTTTTGTAGCTACCTTGGAGTTATATTGCAGTATCCTTGGAGTTATCTTGTAGTATCCTCGGAGTTATCTTCTAGTATCCTTGGATAGTTCTTGCAGTTTCAATGTTGCAGCTCGTCTGTTGTTTCTGCCTGATGCAGTTGGTCGCTTGTGTTTTGGTTTTTGTTATTGCTTAAGCTCGCTTACATTCCTTGCGCTCATTCCTTGTGTTAACATGGCGTATTTTAAATTACCGGCGAGGCAAAACCCACAACCTGGTATGGACCGTCGTATGTAGGGGACAACTTTGCTGCGAATTCTTCGACCGCTTTCGATAAAACCAGTTTAAAACAAGAGGGAACGCTATAGTCGAGTGCCTCGACTATCAAATACCCGTTACTCAGCTAAAGTCAGCAGTCTCAAGCAGGGCAAACCAAGCAGCCGCTTTAAAAAATTTAAAAAATTTCTTCTACATTTCGGTAGGCGTTAATAACCCAAACAAAAAATTGCGTTTACACTTTTGCTCTAGCTTTAAAACTATGGGCGCCACAGCTTTTCGCGGTTTGTGGGCGTTAGGGGGGAGGGGGGGGGTTTCCAACTTTGGTCTATCAATATGTATTGATGAAACGAATACACATTGCTTTTCCCGTTAATATAGCTTCAAAACTGTGGGTGCCACAGTTTTTCGCGGTTTGTGGGCGTTAGAGGGGGCGTGGCATATCGGCGTGAAAAACTTGCGCTGCGTATTAACCCCTAGAATCTGCATGCCAAATCCCAAATCTTCTAGCTTTTATAATTTCCGAGATCTTAGCGTTCATACAGACGGGTGCCACTGTTTTTCGCGGCTTGTGTGCGTTAGGGAGGAGGGGGGGTTTCCCACTTTGGTCTATCAATATGTATTTATGAAACAAATACACATTTCTTTTCCCGTTAATATAGCTTCAAAACTGTGGGTGCCACAGTTTTTCGCGGTTTGTGGGTGTTAGAGGGGGCGTGGCACATCGACGTGAAAAGCTTGCGCTGCGTAATAACCCCTAGAATCTGCATGCCAAATCCCAATCTTCTAGCTTTTGTAGTTTCCGAGATCTCAGCGTTCATACAGACCGGGTCACAGTTTTTCGCGGTTTGTGGGCGTTAGAGAGGGCGTGGCACATCGGCGTGAAAAACTTGCGCTGCGTATTAACCCCTAGAATCTGCATGCCAAATCTCAATCTTCTAGCTTTTATAGTTTCCAAGATCTCAGCGTTTATACAGACGGACAGACGGACAGACGGACATGGCTAGATCGACTCGGCTAGTGATCCTGATCAAGAATATATATACTTTATATGGTCGGAAACGCTTCCTTCTGCCTGTTACATACTTTTGCACGAATCCAATATACCCTTTTACTCTACGAGTAACGGGTATAACAAGAAGGAACGCTATAGTCGAGTGCCTCGACTATCAAATTCCCGTTACTCAGCTAAAGCAAGCAGTCTCAAGCAGGGCAAGCCAAGCAGCCGCTTCAAAGTGGCGTCATCTACCGGCCATTTCATAATTTTATTATAACTTTTTACTGAGTGGGACGATTTAAACATTTTCTTCTACATTTCCGTAGGCATTAATAACCCAAACAAAATGGAGACACTTTCGCTCTAGCTTTAAAACTGTGTGCGCCACAGCTTTTCGCGGTTTGTGGGCGTTCGGGGGAGGGTGGGTTTCCCACTTTGGTCTATCAATATGTATTGATGAAACGAATACACAATTCTTTTCCCGTTAGTCTAGGTTCAAAACTGTGGGCGACACAGTTTTTCGCGGTTTGTGGGCGTTAGAGGGGCGTGGCACATCGGCGTGAAAAACTTGCGCTGCGTATTAACCCCTAGAATCTGCATGCCAAATCTCAATCTTCTAGCTTTTATAGTTTCCAAGATCTCAGCGTTCATACAGACGGACAGACGGACAGACAGACGGACAGACAGACGGACAGACAGACGGACAGACAGACGTACAGACGGACATGGCTAGATCGACTCGGCTAGTGATCCTGATCAAGAATATATATACTTTATATGGTCGGAAACGCTTCCTTCTACCTGTTACATACTTTTGCACCTTTTACTCTACGAGTAACGGGTATAAAAAAATCGATGAAATATACCACGTGGAAACCATAGTTTTCCTTTTTGATTAAGAAAAGGGAATTTAAATTTTTTTTATGGATGAAATTTTTTTTAAGTGTAAAAAACGTTTAAAAAACGTTTTTAAATTTCTAATTCGAGTTGTGTAAACTGATTTCCTTCATCAAAGACTCATTTTACAGGTAATAGAATGTCCTCTTACTTTCTTATACACAGTATTGAGTTCCATTCATTAGTTTATAAGCTACACTTTGTCAAAGTTGAAAAAGTTGGAAAAAATGCAACAACACTGACATAAATGGCTTTTTTAAAAGTACACGCTTAATAACTGAAATTATAACCGAAATTATTTTATATAAAAACCACATATAAGTGGTGTTCTTGGCCCACACGACGACACCCACCGCTGGTGTCCATTGCCTCCTCTTTGTATTATAATGCCTGGCTTGATCTTGAAAGGCTTATTTTCAGAACATGTAACAAACAGTTGATGGTTTTTTCATTTGATGTCTCGGTCTAAACGAAACCGAAAAAAAACGAAACGATCCCAAAAAATCTGTTAGTGATTGAACAAAACTTTGAAATGCTCAGTAAAAATAGTCTTTTTTGACAGTTCTGCATTTCTATTGCCTTACACCTTTCAATATTTAAGGCAAGGAACATTTATTTAATAATTTCTTTTACTGTTACCATTATCTTCTAAGGAATTAACGGTTTTCCACTTTTATGATAAAGTGACATTGGTTAAAGTATTGTATGTGTGACGTGACGTGTAATACGAAAGTATATACTTAGAATGACCATCAACTCCTGAAGAACTCCCGGTTTTAATCTTTATATACAATGACCTTCAACTCCTGAATGTCAACTCATGAAAAATTAAAGTATTAGCCCATAGAAAATACCTACATAAAATTATTTTTTAACATATATGATGGACGTTGATGCACTATGATGCACTATGCACTATGCAGTACAAATAAGTGGCCCAACGATACCAAGCACGTGCTTGTTACGCGCGGGACCCTTTATAATTTCGGGCAAAAAATGCGAGGAAAATACATGAAACAAATATATACGGGACACATGACAACAACTATTGTGAGGAGTTGAATAACTCCCCAAAAAATTCCCGCAGCATAACTACTGATGGCCGGCCGCTTACCAAATTCTCGGCGAATTAGCGGGGTAGCGGCGCGGCCAAGAGCAAGTGGAGAGTCACTATCAAGTAGAGAGTTTGGAGAGTGAGAGTTTGGAGACCGAGAAGTGGAGAATGAGAGTTTGGAGACTTAGAGGTTGGGAGAGAGAACTCTGCCAAAGAGAGTTTGGAGAGCGAGAAGCGGAGAGTGAGAGAGTGGAGACTTCGCAGGCAGAGCCAGAGTGCCGTGTGCAAAAGGGGAAATAACGGGTCTGCACCGGACTTTGGACTCTGCCGTGGACTTTGATCCAGGAGGACGAGTGCCACATCTCAGCAGCGGAGCGATGTACAGACGTGCCACGGGCACCAAAAGCATAAGCGGAGCAGCGGCAACACGCAGAAACACAATTTAAGGCCGTGCGTGAAAGGCAACTGGGTCAAGCAGGAGCTATGGACTTTGGACCCAGAGTGAAGAGATGCGGCGGGCAGAGAGAAAGAGGGAAATAACGGTTCCTAGAGGCCCTATATAATGCCGCCGGGCGCTGTTCATTCGATCACGAAGAGTCAATCTATCAAGATCAGTCCATATACAAAGTGAACAAGTCGGCCAGTACAAGTGAACTACAAGTGAACAACAACAAGTCGAATCGCCGGAAGCAGCGCCGTGGGAGCCTACAAGGAACAAGATCGCTACGTCGAGACGTTCGGGATTGAACCGCCAGGAATTCCGAATTGAGACGCAGGTAGCTGAGGTCCAGAGGGCATCACACGGATAGGTCAAGGCGATCCTTTTCAATTCTGTCTCAACTAAATCCACGCTCCACGCCGGAGAATCGAACAGAGTTTGAGCGGTATAAGCCTGCGACAAGAAATCGTGAACTCAGGGAGAAGCCTATAAGCCAGAAGGGAGATCGATCAGTCGTTGTGGTCTTGAGTGGAGTACTCTAGGAGAGCCATACGGTTTGAGTCGTGTATTCCCGGAGCGGCGTGCGTCCGAATCCCGAGGGAAACGAGCCAGAAGGGAGATCGGTCTATCGTTGGTGGCCTCGAGTGGACAACTCCAGTAGAGCCCCGCGGGCAAGTCGTGTAGTCCCGGATTGACGTTGACCAAGATCTCGAGTCCCGAGTTGACCAGAAGCCACGCAGCGTCCAGCCACGCAGTCAGCATATCCAGGAGCATCAACAACGGGCCAGCCACTACACCTCGACAGAGCGAGCTACGAGGAAACGTCGGACGATAAGCCAAAAGGTGAAGCTAGGGCGGAACGTTCGTTTACACTAGGCGTTGAAGCAAAGTGAAGCGACGGCAGCATCCTTGCGTAACTTGGACTGCCAGTTCGATTCCTGGAGATCGCGGCCTCTGTTCACCCTAGTCTGAGAACGGTGACGCTTCCCTAAACCCGTGCAGCCGATCTCCTGGCGAGTCTAAGGCGCGACGAGTAGTCGTCGTTTCTGCGCATCAGCGGCGAGCGGCGTCGAGCATCTTCAGGGAGCTGCAAGGATCTTCAGGGAGCTACAAGCATCTTCAGGGAGTTCACGGAACCGGAGCCCGCAGTCCACAAGGGGAGCGCCAGATCGTCAAGGCGACCCGGAGTCAGCAACGGCCACGAGCGGCGACGGCAAAGCTGCCGTGCCATCATACCCTCTCGCTCGCAATGAAATCCACTGAGTACCCGAAAATTCTGTGCTTTCTCACTGATCTACTGGGCGGTCACGTTTATATAAATTTGGTGGGACGAACACACAACTATACTGAGCTAGCCGCACGAATCTCGTAGCGAGCAGACATAATAAATCAGTTCGTTACACTATGATTGAAGCAAATGAGATAAAATTTTAGTTTTTAGTACGGGGATAGAAGTTGAAGTACAAATTAAATGATAAAGATTGTTATAATTAGTACAGAGAACGCGAAAGGGCTCATGCAGACTAAAATTAGATGTACATGATAGAAGTTGAAGTACAAATTAAATGATAAAGATTGTTATAATTAGTACAGAGAACGCGAAAGGGCTCATGCAGACTAAAAGTAGGTGTACATCGGGGCAAGTTAAGAGGGTAATAGTTTCGTGTTAGTCTAACGGAAATATTAAAAGTTAAACGGTTTTCCAGTTCTACAGAATCAATATCACCTCTTATAAGATTTTGCATAAAAATAGTACCAAGCATTATTCTACGGTTTTCAAGTGTAGGTAAATTAAGCAATAGTAATTTACTCTGGTAGGAAGGAAGCCTTACGTTTTGATCCCAGTTCAAACTACGAAGCGCAAAAAGAAGAAATTTTTTTTGTACCGTCTCAATACGTTCGATGTGCACTTGATATTGTGGACTCCAAACAGAAGAACAATATTCCAAAATAGGACGGACAAGGGAGGTAAATAACAATTTGATTATATAAGGGTCATCAAATTCTTTTGACCAACGCTTTATAAACCCAAGAACGCTCATTGCTTTCTTGACAGTCGACATTATGTGGCAGTCAAATTTAAGCTTCGGGTCCAAAATAACACCTAAATCGTTTACTGAATATATACAATCAAGTGTGGAGTTCTGAAGCGAATAACTTAAAAACCTAGGGGTACCCCTATAAAAGGTCTTTACGTTACATTTCGGGCAGTTCAAATTTAGTTCAAATATCTGAAAATTATCAATGTCTGATTGTAAGCCAAAACTAGACTCAATCTTATTATATGTCAAACAAAGCTTAACATCATCAGCATACATTAGTATACGAGAATTTGTTACGATAGACGGAAGATCGTTAATAAATAAGGTAAACAGCAAAGGGCCCAAATGACTATCCTGGGGACTCCCGATGTCACGTGGATCATTTTGGAGACAGCGTTCTTAAATATAACTCTCTGAGTCCTTCCATTCAAATAACTTGAAATCCAAGTTAAGAGATTACATGGAAACTCAAGCTGATCTAATTTGAATAAAAGGAGAGAGTGGTTAACAGAGTCAAAAGCTTTGCTGAAATCTGTATATATAACATCAGTCTGCATTTTTTTCTTAAATCCATTTATTACAACAGATGACAATTCAAGGAGGTTAGTGGTGGTCGATCTTCTCTTAACAAAACTATGCTGACACGGTGATATAAGCGAGGAACATAAGTGTTGCAAGTGAGAAGTAATAATACGTTCAAATGCTTTCGGAATTGCCGGCAATTTAGAAATACCTCTATAATTCTGGGCACCTTCGCACCCTTTTTGTGGAGTGGAATAATGAAAGAGTCCTTCCAGATAGTTGGAAAAATTGATGATGAAATAGACAAATGAAAAAGTTTAAGAATCGGTTTACAAATGGTTGAAGCACAAAACTTAAGCACACACCCAGGGAGTCCATCCGGACCGGGAGAATAAGTCTAAGTGTAAGTTCTAAGTCTCTTAAGAGAGAACTTTCGGTAATTACGAAAAAATACAATTAGCTCTATTTAAGGGGTTAGGGTAGATAGAATTTGACCAAACAGCCGAACTTTAAGTAGTTTGGAAAAACTCGGCAAATAAATCCGCAATTTCAGAATCCGTCGATGCCTCTTTTGAGTTTAAACGTACCGAAGAAGGCAATGCCGAAGACTTACGCTTGGCATTAACAAAGTTATAAAACTGCTTCGGATCATTTGAAAATTCGAATTTACATCGATTTAAATACATAGAATAGCAGTGACTGTTGAGAACATTGAAATCTGAACGAGCCACCACATATTTCGAAAAATCAGATGGCTTACCCGATTTTTTATACTTTTTATAAGTGTTGGATTTAAGATTTTTAAGTCTTTGAAGCGCATTGTTTAACCAAGAAGGCCTGTTTAGCTTCGGAGGAAGCCTGTCAAGAACGCATTCGTCAAAAAAAGTGTTTAAAACGCTATAGAAAAGTTCAATTGCACTTTCGATATACATGCAATTGTACAAATCAGTCCAATTATATTGCGAAATCATATAATTTAATTTATTATAGTCACATTTACGAAAACATCTCACTTTAGTTTGAGAAACTAAAGGAGAAAGGGTATCAGTACAGGGGAGGTCAATTGTCAATTGCAATGTAGAATGATTTCGGTCTTCAGGTACAACAAGTGTGTCAATTCTAGATACCGTTACTTCATGCGGATCTGAAACAAATACAAGGTCCAATTGTCTGTTTATTGAATTTCGTATAAAGCTTAATTGCTGTAACGATAATTCGAGAAGGCCATCCACAAAGTCAATGGGCTGATAAAGGTGTCGCGGCAGGTGAGTCAGTAGGAAGAGACCAAGAGATATTAGGGAGATTAAAGTCACCCAAAACAATCAAAAGTTCTCTGTTGAAAGGAAGGGATATAACGGATTTAATAGCAGACAGATGGTGCTCATAAATGAAAAAATCAGAGCAGGGAGGAATATAAGAGCAGGATACAAAAATAGATAAGGATTGCAGGGAAACTTTGACACAAACAAATTCAATTTCGTTAGAGATATGAAAGTTAAGTCTCTCCGATGTTAAACTTGAGGTCGGTTCTATAGGTGTTAAAATTTTTTGCCAGAACTTCAGAGTCAGATATCTCTGTTTTCAGCCAAGTTTCCGTAAAAGCCAAAATATCTTCAGTAAATGCTGAGGAGTCAGCATAAAGCTTTGGTAGCTTCATATTTAGTCCTCTAACATTTTGATAAGCCAAAAATAAATTTTTTATTTTTTTGGAAGGCCTGTTATTTGGCCCGGTGGAAACACTTTTATTAGGCGCAGTGGGAGGCCTGTTATTTGTTCTCGGTTTATTGAGAACAAATTCTTTTATTATCAAATCATCATTAAGCCAAAAGCTTTCAGAAAGTAGTACATTAAACACATCAGGCGGAGCAAATATTTTAAAAGATTATATTCTACGGGCGTACGAAAATCGAAATTGTTCAACCGCAATATCCTCGGATGGAAATTTTTCTCGTAAAAATTCCAAAACATCCTCAGATTTGGTATCCGGGGTAAATCTAGAAACAAATAATTGTTTCCTATGTGGAACAACTGAAAGTTTCTTTCGCCCCCCAGCAGCAGTCTGAAACTCACTCGGCTGAGAGCCAGATACAGTACTTACTGTACCTATGGGTACAGTTTGCACCGAATTTGGTATCTCCGCCGGCTCTGAAGATTTTTTACCGACAAGACCTCCAGCAACAGGGACTCCGTCGGACCCTGCGGTATCCATTGCCACCGCTGAATCGACAGAAATTGCTGCAGTTACCGGGTTCGCATTTGGGGTGGGTGCCACCAATTTTTTTAATGCCGTTGAGCTAGCTTTTTTGCGTTTGGGCGACTCGGTTAGTAATTTTTTATTATTAAACTGGGCACAAACGGAATCAAACCCTTCATTGAGCTCTTTAATAACTTTCGAAAGATTCAAAAGGCCGTCTCGAGTCTGCCTCATAAAGCTAGTCATATCACTTACCAGTGTTCTGCAGGTCTGACATGCCCACATGAGACCTGCACGCTGCTCAAGAAAGTCTTTCACTCTGCCATTAATTCCTGCACATTTAACATGCAAGATCGTTTCGCAGAACCGGCAGAAAATAAAATCTTCACCAGAAGAAAGAGTAAAATTTTTCATTGAGCAAATAAAGGCCATTATAAGAAAAATCAAAATGTAAATCTTTAAGGAAATAAAATAAAATTTGAAAAGTACCTCAAGTAAATTTGTCACTGGGATGAAATTCCAAAACCGCAAAGACACAAAGCACAAAAAAAATATGATATATGGGACGTTCCATATCAACCCGGCCACCCCCCTTTTTTTTTTTTTGGTGGACAGTACCAAATTAATTGGAAAGCCCTTTGGTTCCGATATTTTACCTCATACCTATTTTGTCAAAGTAACCACTCTTTCGCCGTATATTCGCGTTAGAAAGGAAACACAAAATCAATTTTATCTTCCGATCGGAAGAAACAATTTACATGGTTCAAGTACAGAAAAATCTGTCTTACCATGGCCGTTTAATAGAAAATAAAATTGCTCCTACTCCATCGCAAGCCGTTTTTCCATGTGAAGTTGCATGAAAGTGTTCTTCTGCTTCAATACCAAAATCGCTTTTATGTAGTAAAAGATTTGACATCTGATATCGGTTTTTATAGTGCTGAGCAGCTCCATCAGTGCAATATATAATTTTGCTTATCTCACCACAAACTTCTTGCATCCGGTTTATAAGGATTCCTTGCATTATATAAACAGCAGCAGTGTCATGTATTAGGCAGCAGTACTAAGCTCTTATGCAGAATATTTCCGTTTTCCTTGTAATAGTATACCACAGGATGAACAGTACACTGATCGTTGTTGTAGTGAAATGACTGTGCTGAGTCCTGCGCTACAAAAGCATAGTTTTCCGAAAAATCGCAAAGAACAATTACTTCTCCAGGATTAATATCTTCTTTTAATTTTTTTATAAAATTAGTTTGTTCTGTCGCAATAAAATGATGCAATTTTAAATAATTAAGTCGTTCGCATAGTAAATCAACAAAATCATCAACTGGTAAAGTCTGGGTTAGTAATCTTGTCCTGTCAACCGCTTCCCAAGTCTTAAACTCAACTTTTTCATTCAGGTCTTGATGCAGCAAATTTTTTAACCTCGTCGAAAGGATATATACATTGAGCTGATCAAGGCAATCCTTATAATTGGTTAAAGTTGGTTCCGAATTTCTGGTAAGATTGGTGATATCTATCGCAGCCAGCATTAACTTGCAGTTCTGATGGTAAGTACAGACACACACAGAATGAGTGCCACTTGAACCTGCTAAGACACAGTATGTTGGTCTTAGCTCAGCAAATTTGCTAAATCCCACATTGCAGGATGGGTTTTCAAGTTTGAATTGGCTATGCAAATCATTTAGATTATCCAGTACCATCATTTTTTGCATTACTTTTCTTTCATCATTAACGCGAACCGATATTTTGTCCTTCATCCCAGGCATTACACGACTGTGCTCCTCGTAAAATTGTTCAACCTTTTTCACAGTGTCCACTGGAAGATGTTTTCCTTTTTTGGCTATCGGCTCATTAAATACACATTTTTTTTCTTTTAAATTCTTAGACTTTTGAGCAAAGTGCCTTGATGTACTAAACTCGCGGCTAATTTTTCGAGCACTCTAGGAAGATGGGGCCACTGTTAAAGTTGTAAACGCTTACAATAGCTTCTGGGTTACTTTCTTTAATGTTGTCAGATCTCCTCCAGCTCTAATCACGCCGTATCCTTTTTCGCACTCAACACTTTGGTCTCCAATTAAGGAAACCCTGATATGAAGTCTTCACGAGAAGGCCGGACTTGTTTTAGTTTCATCAACTTTTTTCTGCAGAGTTACAAACTTTGCTTTTTTGTAAACGGGATTTTATCGAATTTCTTGAAAACAAAACGAAGTCCTTTACCAATATGACCCTTTTCTCAGGCCCCGTAGGATTCGTATCGGCGTGGGGCTCGTAAAAACTAAAAACTTTTAGGTTCAAAAATACGAAATAAACGACAAAAGCACAAAAGAAAACCATAGTTACTTACTAACCAAAAAAAAAACTGAATATCTATCTTAATTTCTGGAATCATTCCTAACAAGCCAGCTTTTGAAAATACAAAAACTTTATAAAATAAAAATCAAAGACCCCACTTTGAAACCAGTGGATAAAATGTTTTAATTTGTCTTTTTGGGAAATGTATTTTTTCAACTGGCCTTTGTCGAATCTACTTTTAGACTTAAAAAACGCTACGCTTGGTCTTCTATGTCTAAAAATCCACTTTTTTCTCGTAACTCCATGAAGATTTTCTGTTTTAACCAAATATTTCCTTTCTAACCAAATACGGCGAAAGAGTGGTTACTTTGACAAAATAGGTAGTGGAAAAATATCGGAACCAAAGGGCTTTCCAATTAATTTGGTACTGTCCACCAAAAAAAAAAAAAAAAAGGGGGTCCGGGTTGAATGGAACGTCCCATATATAAATATTTATATATATTAATAGGTATACATATATGTATGGGTATATAGAGAAAATAAGTTTTTGTTATCTGTTATCTTTGAAACAAAAAAAAACCGGTCACTTTTTTTGGCCCAAGACTAAACGCTACAAAACCGAAAGGATTTAAGCTCTAGATACTAACTCAACTTGGAATCTTTCCATCACGTCAATTTTGACAAAACCGTGGTCAAGTAGATTTTAGGCACTTTTTCTGGCAAGAAAACCCTTCGACCCAAGCCACAGTTTAGTGGAAATGGTACTTAAACCTTTAACTTCAAGAGTTCAATCAAGTTTGGCGACATCTACTTCTTTACTAAGATTTACTGAAGTGTTTTTTCTACTTTTTTTCATCTATATACCATACTATGCTCTTATTGTTTAAATTTTACTGTTAATGCTACCACTGATTATTGGTACTGATTGCTTGTCTCTTACGATTAAAGCTCGGATTCGACGTTCCCGAGGTGTAGTCTCTAACTGTGCGTCCAGAATTTGTTATGTCGTTATCTCGCTTGCCTGTTGAACGACTGTCACCGATAACTTTTCCTCGAGCCTCCCATTGTGTCGACCCCTGGACCCCGATCAAATGCTTCCCGCTCCTTCTCCATTCCTCGTATTCACGCAAAATCAACGTGTCCAGAAATGCCCTGCATCTAATTCGCGTGCATTTCCTTTTATACTGAGTGTTTCCTTTGTAGAATACCCAAGGGGTCATAGCGTCTGAGTCGATCAAGGTCCTTTAACGACTCGCTTCCCTCTTCCGTTCTTACCTACCGTAAAGAAATCTCTTGGCAGGAAGTAGGTGTGAAAGCTCTCGATAAATTCCGTCCAAGTTTCCATTGCAGTTATTGGAGATGGATCACATCAAGTCCCTCGTTTGAGTAGCTCGGAAATCAGATCCACGTCCAGTGATGTGCTAGCGGACCATCCATTGCTCTAGAACTCACTTCTCAACACCGTCAACAAGGACACGATTTTTCGTACCTTGGAAGTCTCCTGGCTGGGTGTCGTACGGTGAAGGTTACTCTCCTTTTGCATGTTGTCAAAGCTCAGACTTTCCACTATGGGTTCCCCTTGTCAGTGCCAGGTGTGCGACTTCGACTTATTTTCTCGGAGTATGCTGCCTTCATCTCGATCCAGATTGCTGCCAGTTTCAGGTCATTCTCCGTCTCAGAATAGTATTCTGACAATGCTCTCTTCTTGTCATCTGTTTTGCCTTCCAGAGCTATGCCTAGCCTAGAAGTCCTCTGTCCTAAGGCGGTAAATACACTTCTTTCCCATCTGCTTTAAGTCGCTTTCACAGGTGGGACAACCACGTTGGGCGCCAGATGTAACGAACTGAAAGATAGAAAAATGAAATGCAAATAAAGTTTAGATTGGCTGTTTTTCTTAATTAAAGTATTTTTAAAACTTTTTCAAAGCAAAAAAAAAACGCTACGAGATTCGTGCGCACTCAAGTCGTGTTTCGACCCACCAAATAAAAACGTGACCGCCCATAGATCAGTGAGAAAGCACAGAATTCACGGGTTCTAAGTGGGTTTTATTACGGGGTGATAGTATAGTTTCTGTCTCGGGTGGCCTTAACTACCCTCGGGCTGTCATACTCCTGGTCGCTTTATTATTCCGTGCTCCCCCCGTTGACTGGGTGCTCCGGTTATGTAGCTTTTTGCAGCTGACGATCCTTTAAGCTTCTTGAAGACGCTTGCGCTGCTCGTCTCTATGTTCCACGCCTACGAGTAGCGCCTTGGACTCGTCGGAGATCAGCTGCGCGGGTTTAGGGACGCGTCGCCGTTCTTAACCAGGGTGAACAGAGGCCGCGATCTCCAGGAATTTTTTCTTTCGATACATCACCGCCTGTCCCTGGCTCTTTCCCGAACGGTCCCACTAGTGTTTTACTCATTCAACGCCTAGTGTAAACGAACGTTTCGCCCTAGCTTCACCCCTTGGCTTATCGTCCGGACTTCCTCGTAGCTCGATCTGTCGTGTTGTGTGGGCTGACTCGCCGCTGACGATGTCCGTCGCTCTGCTCCTGGATATGCTGGCTGCGTAGCTTGACGTGACGTGGCTTCTGGTACTCGGGGTCTTGGTCAACCGCCGATCCGGGATTAAACGACTCAACCGTAGGGCTCTACTGAATTCTCCACTGAGCCACCAACGATCGACCGATCTCCGTTCTGGCTCTTATCACTCGAGTTCACGCGCCCCGCTCCGGGACACACATTCAAACCGTAGGGTTCTCTGGATTCTCCACTCAACGACAAACGATTACCGATCTCCCTTCTGGCTGTAGGTACTCTTTGATTCAGATTCTTGTCGCAGGCTTACACCGCTCAACTCTTTCGACTCTCCAGGCAAATGATGATTAGTTGGACAAATGAAATATCCCCTAACCTACCGTGTATCCCTCTGACCTCACTACCTGAACTCAATTCGAATTCCTGGTGATCCATACCCAAAGGCTCCAACGCGCTCTTCCCGATTCGATATGTTTTCACTGGTATCACTGTACTGCGACTTCTCACTTTAATCTTACTGATTATATCTTATTATAACAGCTTTCAACCCGGTGGCTTAATAGGTCCTGCGGGACCCGTTAATTGGTGAACACACTTATTAGAACCTTGACTTTCCGGGATTCAACGTGCTCAACGAACTCCACCGGAGGTGGGAGTGAGCAGCGTCAACTCTAAAAGCACACTTAAGAAAGTACTAGAATTTCAACTTCTAGGGGTGTCAACTTCAAAGATCGTCGCTGAACTTCTAAGTTGGAAAGCTTTAAAAAAAAACAAAGAAAAAAGTCAAAGATGCTAAAAAAAATCACTCTAAAACCGTATGGTAAAAGAGTAAAACTAAAAAAATAAGCAACCGAAAAAAAAAGCAAAAAAAAACAAAAAAAAAAAAAAAAAAAAAAAGTTTTCAAAATTCTAATTCTTTTAGACAAACAAAATCTTTAAATTTTCAAAAAAAGTAATCGAGATACTAAAAAGAGTTGAAGTCAGCGTATCCCCCAGCCCAAACCAGAACGACCCTTGGGCGGAAGTCACGGGCAGAGCGTTGCGAGAGTACCCGGTTCTAGAGAACGAGGGGGCGGGAATAAGGGTGTGTAACTAAAGGTTTCAAAATGCTGGTCTCGCCAGAAAGTCCATCCCAGAAATCCCTCCTTAACCTGGTTTAAAACAAAAATCGAATGAATCCTCCGGCGAATCACTTGGCGGAAGTCCTCTGATTTTGTCTAACCGTGCATTCTACCTTACCAGTCTGATCTCCTCACACCTCGACTCCCGTACAACCTTTCCACCGTCCGACTAATGGCAAACTGAATCGTCACACCAATGTCCCAAAGCTGGTCTTATCGTCACACCAGACCTCGACCTCCGGGTTCCCGTTGTGGCTTTGCAACACTCGTTGTTCTTGTTCCGTTTCTGCCGCAACCCAACAGAAAACTCGGTGGGTTTGTGCAAGACCGTGGAGACTTCCCCCGACAGCAGAACGTTGTTCCGTTCTGGTTCCCTGCACCATCGGCCGGTTGGTTCCTTCCATTGCTCTATTTCTTCACTTCTTCGGCAACTTCAATAACAGAAGGGAGATCGATCAGTCTTTGTGGTCTTGAGTGGAGTACTCTAGGAGAACCCTACGGTTTGAATCGTGTAGTCCCGAAGCGGGGCGCATCTGAACCTCGAGTGATAAGAGCCAGAACGGAGATCGGTCGATCGTTGGTGGCCTCAAGTGGAGAACTTCAGTAGAGCCCTACGGTTAAAGGTTTCAGAATCCTTGTCTGTGTCTTCGCCAGAAGGTCCATTCCCAGTAGAATCCCTCCTGTAACCTGGTTTAAAATCAGAAAATCGAATTCGAATTCTTCTCCGGCGAATCGCACTTTGTCTGTGAAGTCTCCCTCTGATTTTTGTCTTGATCCGTTTGCCATCGTTATCTCTGTCCTCATTTTCCTCCATCTTCCATGTTTTCTTGTATCTTCTCCTGCTGATCACGCTCCGTGATGCTCCCGTACACTATCCTTTCGCTTTTACCGTTCCGACTTTACATGGCAAATCTGGAATTCGTCACACCTTAATTGGTCCCAGTAGCTGGTGTTTGATTCTGGTCCTAGCTACCAGCGTTATCTGCGGTGTTTCCCGTTATGGCTTTGCAACACTCCGTTGTTCTTGTTCCGTTTCTGCCGCAACCCAACAGAACAATCTCGGTGGGTTTGTGCAAGATCTCGTGGCATGACCTGTTCCCCCGCATCTATGCAGAACTGTTGTTCCGTTCTGGTTCTTCAGAAAAGAATGTTGATTTAAAAAGTTCCCAATCGTAATCAATTATCCTCTTTTCCATAATTTCAGATCCCTAGCTGATCAATACAGCACCAATTTCTTTAAAGATAATCCAAAAAATCTGATTCTAGCCCCTCTATTTCGCAAAACGTGATCGAAAAAAAAAATCAAAAAATTAATATTGAAATCCATCACTGTGGAACTCTTTTAAATTGGAAGTTCATTCTAATTAAAACCTGTCTTTAAAAAGGAAGTAGCCGTAGTGTTTTAAATTCAAATTAATTTTTTACTGTACGAATTAAGTAGCTTCGCCTAAAAATGATCTTCCTCGAATTGTTTAGCCTACTTTTCCGGTGATAACATTTGTGGACTCTTTATTACCTGTCCTTGATGTATGGTTTCCTAATATCCATAAAACAATAAATATCCTAAAAGTTATTATTGGCCTATCTAATCTAAGATTCGTCTATTCCTAGGTTCTGGCTTAACTGAGGTTGTCGTAGAATTCATGATTTTGTTGATTATAATGGTCTTCCTGATGAAATTATATTCGGTTTTGGTGAAATTGTTTTGATTTTCCAAATAAGAGTAATCTGATTAAATCTAAATTGTTGTTCCTTATATTTAATTATTTAATTTTCTAGGTTTGTTTTTAAAAAATCTACCGTTACCACTTTAGTCGGCTAGTGATTTTTCTGTGTTGTTGAAAGAAATTTGCAAAATGGCTCTAGCATACTTAAGTTCCTGTAAAACCAAGATTAGGAGACTTGGGCATAAGAAAAGATTGTGTCAGAAATAACCGTTAAGGCCAGTTAAAAAACTCGAGGGCGGTTTTCTATGTTTTTATTTATCCTGAGTAATCGTTTGTTTCGTCCGTAAGTATAGTTTTGTTAAAAAGTAATTTCTATACTTTCAAAATCCATATAAATTACCTGCAGAATACTTAACTACTGTTAAAAAGGATAGTTTGTCACGTAACAAAGTCTAGTCTGATATGGCACAAGTTTAAAACTGTACCGTTATGGGTTAAGGCACACGCCATCCCTGTTATTTTGTTTTTAAACGAAACTGAAAAAATCGCCCGGACCCACTATTAGTCCTCCGCAACCCACCCCTAACTCTAAAGAACTAAATATCTTCAGAACTACTTTTATTTATACACTGATTTAAAACCCCTTACTAAAATCCCAAAAATTGACGCCTTATTACTTCCCTAAATTTAATTAGAAATAAAACCCCACTTTTATTTATTTAAAATCGCTCACACTTTCCTTCTTCCACCGAATCCTTGTTGGGGTCTCTCTTTTAACCTGTTGGGGTCTTCTATTGTTTTGTCTTCCTTCCTTATTTGTTCCTTGCTTCCTTCTTTATTTGGTTTGTCTTCCTTCTCTATTTGGCGAGGGATTCCCTACAGCCTGGTATTTTTGTGATTTTTTGTTTATGATTTCTTGTAGATAGTATTCAAAATTTTTCCCTTTTGTTATTTTGAATTTTTCTTTGTTAGCTTGTATAATCACTTTCTTTAATCTGTTTGTTCTTTTTTATTTTTGTTCACTTGTTGGTGAATTAAATTTTTATTTTTAAATTAAATTTAAATTATCCACACAAAATTTTTACAACACTACTTTTATTAGGGAGTTATTTATTTTTAGAAATGAATTATTATTATTTCCACTTCTTTAAAATTATTAACACCACACTTTTTGGTTTTCATGGTTATTTTATTAGGAGTAATATTTATATTTCCTGCCTTTTTTTATAACACAACTTGTTTTTGATTTCAGCGTGTTGTAATGTTTCTTTTTGGCCGCACTAAATCCTTTTTCACAAAAACTTTTTGAACTTTTTTAATTTTAGCTTCTTTAGAATTTTTTAATTACCCCCACGTTGGCGCCAATAACTTTTTCCTAAGCGAGTTGGTTAAAAATTATTTTTATTTTTTAACTTCACTTATCACTAACATTTCATATGCTTTATTTAAATTATTCACTCTCCATCTTTATAATTCACTTTAGACTTATTATTAGGTCTTAAAAACGACTGCCTAATTCTCAATTAATAATCAAACTTCGCCTAAAGATTTTATCTTCAAAAATAAGAGAGTCATAGGATAGAAATTTGGAATAAATCTGCAATCGAATTCTCCGAAATCGGTGTTTACATTATTACTTCGACGTCCTTAGGCCCATTTTAGAAATCGGCTGAGAACGTTTACAAAATCCGTTCAATGCGGAGTGTGAAATGATATGGGTGGGAACCGCTCGAAGGCGTAGTTGAATAAAATAGCTGACTACGGTTTTATCTCGAGTCATTCTGAATTGAAATTGGGCTGGGCTCAAGTTGTTTAAAATCGGATAAGAAGCCCTAAGTAAGCGTTAAAACTTAAGTTTTTGGAAGATAGGGCTGCCTTTTTTCCCGTGTACTCTGTGATTCTTGTCTTTTCTGTTTCTCGCGGCGCGTCAGCCCGACGACCAAAACGCTGCACTGTGTGTCCTTGGGGTTCTTTCCCTGTAGTTTCCTCGAAGTTTCCCTGGTCTATCCCCAGAATTTTCTAGTAGTATCCTTGGAGTTGTCTTTAGTACCTTGGAGTTTTGTAGCACCTTGGAGTTAATTGCAGTACCTTGGAGTTATCTTGTAGTATCCTCGGAGTTATCTTCTAGTATCCTTGGATAGTTCTTGCAGTTTCAAGTTGAGCTCGTCTATTGTTTCTGCCTGATGCAGTTGCTCGCTTGTGTTTTGGTTTGTTATGCTTAAGCTCGCAATTCCTTGCGCTCATCCTTGTGTTAATGGCGATTTAAAACCGGCGAGGCAAAACCCACAACCTGGTATGACCGTCGTAGAGGGGACAACTTTGCTGCGAATTCTTCGACCGCTTTCGATAAAACCAGTTTAAAACAAGAGGGAACGCTAAGTCAGTGCCTCGACTATCAAAACCCGTTACTCAGCTAAAGTCAGCAGTCTCAAGCAGGGCAAACCATGCAGCCGCTTTAAAAATTTAAAAATTTCTTCACATTCGGTAGGCGTTAATAACCCAAACAAAAATTGCGTTTACACTTTTGCTCTAGCTTTAAAAAGGGCGCCACAGCTTTTCGCGGTTTGTGGGCGTTAGGGGGAGGGGGGTTTCCAACTTTGGTCTATCAAAGTATTATGAAACGAATACAATCTTTTCCCGTTAAATAGCTTCAAAACTGTGGGGCCAATTCGCGGTTGTGGGCGTTAAGGGGGCGTGGCATATCGGCGTGAAAAACTTGCGCTGCGTATAACCCCTGAATCTGATGCCAAATCCCAAATCTTCTAGCTTTTATAATTTCCGAGATCTTAGCGTTCAACAGACGGGTCATGTTTTTCGCGGCTTGTGGGCGTTAGGAGGAGGGGGGTTTCCCACTTTGGTCATCAAATATTTATGAAACAAATACAATTTCTTTCCCGTTAAATAGCTTCAAAACTGTGGACCACATTTTTCGCGGTTGTGGGTGTTAGAGGGGGCGTGGCACATCGACGTGAAAAACTTGCGCTGCGTATAACCCCTAAATCTGCATGCCAAATCTCAATCTTCTAGCTTTTATAGTTCCAAATCTCACGTTCAACAACGGACAACGGACAGACAACGGACAGACAGACGGACAGACAGACGGACAGACAGACGGACAGACAGACGGACAGACAACGGACAACAGACGGACAGACAACGACAACGGAATCTAACACCCCTACAAAAAAACTAATGGTCGAAACGCTTCCTTCTACCTGTTACATACTTTTGCAGAATCTAAATACCCTTTTACTCTACGAGTAACGGGTATAAAAAAATCGATGAAATATACCACGTGGAAACCATAGTTTTCCTTTTTGATTAAGAAAAGGGAATTAAATTTTTTTATGGATGAAATTTTTTTAAGTGTAAAAAACGTTTAAAAAACGTTTTTAAATTTCTAATTCGAGTTGTGTAAACTGATTTTCTTCATCAAAGACTCATTTTACAGGTAATAGAATGTCCTCTTACTTTCTTATACACAGTATTGAGTTCCATTCATTAGTTTATAAGCTACACTTTGTCAAAGTTGAAAAAGTTGGAAAAAATGCAACACTGGCATAAATGGCTTTTTTAAAAGTACACGCCTAAAAACTGAAATTATAACCGAAATTATTATATATAAAAACCACATAAAGTGGTGTTCTTGGCCCACACGACGACACCCACCGCTGGTGTCAATTGCCTCCTCTTTGTATTATAATGCCTGGCTTGATCTTGAAAGGCTTATTTCAGAACATGTAACAAACAGTTGATGGTTTTTTCATTTAATGTCTCGGTCTAAACGAAACCGAAAAAAAACGAAACGATCCCAAAAAATCTGTTAGTGATTGAACAAAACTTTGAAATCTATAAAATTCTTTTTTGACAGTTCTATTTCTATTCCTTACACCTTTCAATATTTAAGGCAAGGAACATTTATTAATAATTTCTGTTACTGTTACCATTATCTTCTAAGAATTAACGGTTTTCCACTTTTATGATAAGTGAATGGTTAAAGTATTGTATTGTGACGTGACGTGTAAACGAAAGTATATACTTAAATACCATCAACTCCTGAAAACTCCCGGTTTTAATCTTTATATACAATACCTTCAACTCCTGAATTCAACTCATAAAAATTAAAGTATTAGCCCATAGAAAATACCTACATAAAAATTTTTAAAATATATGGACGTTGATCACTATATCACTATCACTATGCATACAATAAGTGGCCCAACGATACCAAGCACGTCTTGTTACGCGCGGACCCTTTATAATTTCGGGCAAAAAATGCGAGGAAAATACATGAAACAAATATATACGGGACACATGACAACAACTATTGTGAGGAGTTGAATAACTCCCCAAAAATTCCCACAGCATAACTACTATGGCCGGCCGCTTACCAAATTCTCGGCGAATTAGCGGGGTAGCGGCGCGGCCAAGAGCAAGTGGAGAGTCACTATCAAGTAGAGAGTTTGGAGAGTAAGTTTGGAGACCGAGAAGTGGAGAATAGAGTTTGGAGACTTAGAGGTTGGGAGAGAGAACTCTGCCAAAGAGAGTTTGGAGAGCGAGAAGCGGAGAGTGAGAGAGTGGAGACTTCGCAGGCAGAGCCAGAGTGCCGTGTGCAAAAGGGGAAATAACGGGTCTGCACCGGACTTTGGACTCTGCCGTGGACTTTGATCCAGGAGGACGAGTGCCACATCTCAGCAGCGGAGCGACGTACAGACGTGCCACGGGCACCAAAAGCATAAGCGGAGCAGCGGCAACACGCAGAAACACAATTTAAGGCCGTGCGTGAAAGGCAACTGGGTCAAGCAGGAGCTATGGATTTTGGACCCGTAGTGAAGAGATGCGGCGGGCAGAGAAAAGAGGGAAATAACGGTTCCTAAGCCCTATATAATGCCGCCGGGCGCTGTTCATTCGATCACGAAGAGTCAATCTATCAAGATCAGTCCATATACAAAGTGAACAAGTCGGCCAGTACAAGTGAACTACAAGTGAACAACAACAAGTCGAATCGCCGGAAGCAGCGCCGTGGGAGCCTACAAGAAACAAGATCGCTACGTCAGACGTTCGGGATTAACCGCCAGAATTCCGAATTGAACGCAGGTACTGAGGTCCAGAGGGCTCACACGGATAGGTCAAGGCGATCCTTTTCAATTCTGTCTCAACTAAATCCACGCTCCACGCCGGAGAGTCGAACGAGTTTGAGCGGTATAAGCCTGCGACAAGAAATCGTGAACTCAGGGAGAAGCCTATAAGCCAGAAGGGAGATCGATCAGTCGTTGTGGTCTTGAGTGGAGTACTCTAGGAGAGCCATACGGTTTGAGTCGTGTATTCCCGGAGCGGCGTGCGTCCGAATCCCGAGGGAAACGAGCCAGAAGGGAGATCGGTCTATCGTTGGTGGCCTCGAGTGGACAACTCCAGTAGAGCCCCGCGGGCAAGTCGTGTAGTCCCGGATTGACGTTGACCAAGATCCCGAGTCCCGAGTTGACCAGAAGCCACGCAGCGTCCAGCCACGCAATCAGCATATCCAGGAGCATCAACAACGGGCCAGCCACTACACCTCGACAGAGCGAGCTACGAGGAAACGTCGGACGATAAGCCAAAAGGTGAAGCTAGGGCGGAACGTTCGTTTACACTAGGCGTTGAAGCAAAGTGAAGCGCTCGGCAGCATCCTTGCGTAACTTGGACTGCCAGTTCGATTCCTGGAGATCGCGGCCTCTGTTCACCCTAGTCTGAGAACGGTGACGCTTCCCTAAACCCGTGCAGCCGATCTCCTGGCGAGACTAAGGCGCGACGAGTAGTCGTCGTTTCTGCGCATCAGCGGCGAGCGGCGTCGAGCATCTTCAGGGAGCTGCAAGGATCTTCAGGGAGCTACAAGCATCTTCAGGGAGTTCACGGAACCGGAGCCCGCAGTCCACAAGGGGAGCGCCAGATCGTCAAGGCGACCCGGAGTCAGCAACGGCCACGAGCGGCGACGGCAAAGCTGCCGTGCCATCATACCCTCTCGCTCGCAATAAAATCCACTGAGTACCCGAAAATCTGTCTTTCTCACTGATCTACTGGGCGTCACTTATATAAATGGTGGACGAACACACAACTATACTGAGCTACCGCACAATCTCGTAGCGCACTAATAAATCAGTTCGTTACACTATGATTGAAGCAAATAGATAAAATTTTAGTTTTTAGTAGGATAGAAGTTGAAGTACAAATTAAATGATAAAGATTGTTATAATTAGTACAGAGAACGCGAAAGGGCTCATGCAGACTAAAATAGATGTACATATAGAAGTTGAAGTACAAATTAAATGATAAAGATTGTTATAATTAGTACAGAGAACGCGAAAGGGCTCATGCAGACTAAAATTAGGTGTACATCGGGGCAAGTTAAGAGGGTAATAGTTTCGTGTTAGCCTAACGGAAATATTAAAAGTTAAACGGTTTTCCAGTTCTACAGAATCAATATCACCTCTTATAAGATTTTGCATAAAAATAGTACCAAGCATTATTCTACGTTTTCAAGTGTAGGTAAATTAAGCAATAGTAATTTACTCTGGTAGGAAGGAAGCCTTACGTTTTGATCCCAGTTCAAACTACGAAGCGCAAAAAGAAGAAATTTTTTTGTACCGTCTCAATACGTTCGATGTGCACTTGATATTGTGGACTCCAAACAGAAGAACAATATTCCAAAATAGGACGGACAAGGGAGGTAAATAACAATTTGATTATATAAGGGTCATCAAATTCTTTTGAAGAACGCTCATTGCTTTCTTGACAGTCGACATTATGTGGCAGTGAAATTTAAGCTTCGGGTCCAAAATAACACCTAAATCGTTTACTGAATATATACAATCAAGTGTGGAGTTCTGAAGCGAATAACTTAAAAACCTAGGGTACCCCTATAAAAGGTCTTTACGTTACATTTCAGCTTCAAATTATTCAAATATCTGAAAATTATCAATGTCTGATTTAAGCCAAAACTAGACTCAATATTATTATATGTCAAACAAAGCTTAACATCATCAGCATACATTAGTATACGAGAATTTGTTACGATAGACGGAAGATCGTTAATAAATAAGGTAAACAGCAAAGGGCCCAAATGACTACCCTGGGGACTCCCGATGTCACGTGGATCATTTTGGAGACAGCGTTCTTAAATATAACTCTCTGAGTCCTTCCATTCAAATAACTTGAAATCCAAGTTAAGAGATTACGTGGAAACTCAAGCTGATCTAATTTGAATAAAAGGAGAGAGTGGTTAACAGAGTCAAAAGCTTTCTGAAATCTGTATATATAACATCAGTCTGCATTTTTTTCTTAAATCCATTTATTACAACAGATACAATTCAAGGAGGTTAGTGGTGGTCGATCTTCTCTTAACAAAACCATGCTGACACGGTGTATTAGCGAGGAGCTAAGTGTTGCAAGTGAGAAGTAATAATACGTTCAAATGCTTTCGGAATTGCCGCAATTTAGAAATACCTCTATAATTCTGGGCACCTTCGCACCCTTTTTGTGGAGTGGAATAATGAAAGAGTTCTTCCAGATAGTTGGAAAAATTGATGATGAAATAGACAAATGAAAAAGTTTAAGAATCGGTTTACAAATGGTTGAAGCACAAAACTTAAGCACACACCCAGGGAGTCCATCCGGACCGGGAGAATAAGTCTAAGTGTAAGTTCTAAGTCTCTTAAGAGAGAACTTTCGGTAATTACGAAAAAATACAATTAGCTCTATTTAAGGGGTTAGGGTAGATAGAATTTGACCAAACAGCCGAACTTTAAGTAGTTTGGAAAAACTCGGCAAATAAATCCGCAATTTCAGAATCCGTCGATTCCTCTTTTGAGTTTAAACGTACCGAAGAAGGCAATGCCGAAGACTTACGCTTGGCATTAACAAAGTTATAAAACTGCTTCGGATCATTTGAAAATTCGAATTTACATCGATTTAAATACATAGAATAGCAGTGACTGTTGAGAACATTGAAATCTGAACGAGCCACCACATATTTCGAAAAATCAGATGGCTTACCCGATTTTTTATACTTTTTATAAGTGTTGGATTTAAGATTTTTAAGTCTTTGAAGCGCATTGTTTAACCAAGGAGGCCTGTTTAGCTTCGGAGGAAGCCTTCAAGAACGCATTCGTCAAAAAAAGTGTTTAAAACGCTATAGAAAAGTTCAATTGCACTTTCGATATACATGCAAGTACAATCAGTCCAAATAACAAATATATAATTTATAACAATTTACGAAAACATCTCACTTTATTTAAAACTAAAGAGAAAGGGTATCAGTACAGGGGAGCAAATCAGTGAGGGACACATGATTCTAGATACCTTACTTACGATCTAAACAAATACAAGGTCAATTTCTGTTTATTGAATTTCGTATAAAGCTTAATTCTTAACGATAATTCAAAGGCCATCCACAAAGTCATCTGATAAAGGTGTGCGGCAGGTAGTCAGTAGGAAGAGACCAAGAGATATTAGGGAGATTAAAGTCACCCAAAACAATCAAAAGTTCTCTGTTGAAAGAAGGAATAACGGATTAATAGCAAAGATGGTCTAAAAGAAAAAATCAAGCAGGGAGGAAATAAGAGCAGGAACAAAAAAAAAGGATTCAGGGAAACTTTGACACAAAAAATTCAATTCGTTAGAATAAAAGTTAAGTCCCCGATGTTAAACTAGGTGGTCTATAGGTGTAAATTTTTTGCCAGAACTTCAAGTCAAACTCTGTTTTCAGCCAAGTTTCCGTAAAAGCCAAAATATCTTCAGTAAATGCTGAGGAGTCAGCAAAAGCTTTGGTAGCTTCAATTTAGTCCTCTAACATTTTGATAAGCCAAAAATAAATTTTTTATTTTTTTGGAAGGCCTGTTATTTGGCCCGGTGGAAACACTTTTATAGGCGCAGTGGGAGCCTGTTATTTGTTCTGGTTTATTGAGAACAAATTCTTTTATTACCAAATCATCATTAAGCCAAAAGCTTTCAAAAGTAGTAATAAAACGTCACAAAAATTTAAAGAAATCTAGGCTACAAAATGAATTTTCAACCGCAATATCCTCGATAAATTTTCTCGAAAATTCCAAAACATCCTAATTGTACCGGGGTAAATCTAAACAAAATTTCCTATGTGAACAACTGAAGTTTCTTCGCCCCCCACACGTCTACCTCACTCGCTAACCAAACAGTACACTGTACCTGGTACATTTCACCATTTATCTCCGCCGCTCTAATTTACCGACAGACCTCCACACAGGACTCCGTCGGACCCTCGGATCCATTCCACCGCTGAATCGACAAAATTGCTGAGTTACCGGGTTCGCATTTGGGGTGGGTGCCACCATTTTTTAACCTTACATTTTTTGTTTGGGCACTCGGTTAAAATTATTAAACTGGGCACAAACAATCAAACCCTTCAACTCTTTAATAACTTTCGAAAATTCAAAAGGCCGTCTCATTCCTCAAAAGCTATATATCACACCATGTTCTGCAGGTCTACATCCCAATAGACCTCACGCTCTCAAGAAAGTCTTTCACTCTGCCATAATTCCTGCAATTAAATGCAAATCGTTTCGCAGAACCGGCAGAAAATAAAATCTTCACCAGAAGAAAGAGTACAATTTTCATTGAGCAAATAAAGGCCATAAAGAAAAATCAAAATGTAAATCTTTAAGGAAATAAAATAAAATTTGAAAAGTACCTCAAGTAAATTTGTCACTGGGATGAAATTCCAAAACCGCAAAGACACAAAGCACAAAAAAATATGATATATGGGACGTTCCATATCAACCCGGCCACCCCCTTTTTTTTTTTTTGGTGGACAGTACCAAATTAATTGGAAAGCCCTTTGGTTCCGATATTTTACCTCATACCTATTTTGTCAAAGTAACCACTCTTTCGCCGAATTCGCGTTAGAAAGGAAACACAAAATCAATTTTATCTTCCCATCGGAAGAAACAATTTACATGGTTCAAGTACAGAAAAATCTGTCTTACCATGGCCGTTTACGAGAAAATAAAATTGCTCCTACTCCATCGCAAGCCGTTTTTCCATGTGAAGTTGCATGAAAGAGTTCTTTTGCTTCAATACCAAAATCGCTTTTATGTAGTAAAAGATTTGACATCTGAATCGGTTTTTATAGTGCTGAGCAGCTCCATCAGTGCAATAATAATTTTGCTTATCTCACCACAAACTTCTTGCATCCGGTTTATAAGGATTCCTTGCATTATATAAACAGCATCAGTGTCATGTATTAGGCAGCAGTACTAAGCTCTTATGCAGAATATTTCCGTTTTCCTTGTAATAGTATACCTCAGGATGAACAGTACACTGATCGTTGTTGTAGTGAAATGACTGTGCGAGTCCTGCGCTACAAAAGCATAGTTTTCCGAAAAATCGCAAAGAACAATTACTTCTCCAGGATTAATATCTTCTTTTAATTTTTTTATAAAATTAGTTTGTTCTGTCGCAATAAAATGATGCAATTTTAAATAATTAAGTCGTTCGCATAGTAAATCAACAAAATCATCAACTGGTAAAGTCTGGGTTAGTAATCTTGTCCTGTCAACCGCTTCCCAATCTTAAACTCAACTTTTTCATTCAGGTCTTGATGCAGCAAATTTTTTAACCTCGTCGAAAGGAAAACATTGAGCTATCAAGGCAATCCTTATAATTGGTTAAAGTTGGTTCCGAATTTCTGGTAAGATTGGTGATATCTATCGCAGCCAGCATTAACTTGCAGTTCTGATGGTAAGTACAGACACACACAGAATGAGTGCCACTTGAACCTGCTAAGACACAGATGTTGGTCTTAGCTCAGCAAATTTGCTAAATCCCACATTGCAGGATGGGTTTTCAAGTTTAAATTGGCTATGCAAATCATTTAGATTATCCAGTACCATCATTTTTGCATTACTTTTCTTTCATCATTAACGCGAACCGAATTTTGTCCTTCATCCCAGGCATTACACGACTGTGCTCCTCGAAAATTGTTCAACCTTTTTCACAGTGTCCACTGAAGATGTTTTCCTTTTTTGGCTATCGGCTCATTAATTGCAATTGCAAGTAAATGATCGGTCTTCAGGTACAACAAGTGCGAATCTAAACCTTACTTAGCGGATCTGAACAAACAAGGTCAAGTTGTTATAATCGAACTTAATCGTACATAATTCGAAAGGCCATCCACAAAGTATGGGCTGATAAAGGTGTCGCGGCAGGTGAGTCAGTAGGAAGAGACCAAAATATAGGGAATTAAATCACCCAAAACAATCAAAAGTTCTCTGTTGAAAGGAAGGGATATAACGGATTTAAAGCAAAGATGGTCTAAATGAAAAAATCAAGCAGGGAGGAATATAAGAGCAGGATACAAAAAATAAGGATGCAGGGAAACTTTGACACAAAAAATTCAATTCGTTAAGAAAAGTTAAGCCCCGATTTAAACTTAGGTCGGTTCAAGGTGTTAAAATTTTTTGCCAGAACTTCAGAGTCAGAATCTCTGTTTTCAGCCAAGTTTCCGTAAAAGCCAAAATATCTTCAGTAAATGCTGAGGAGTCAGCATAAAGCTTTGGTAGCTTCATATTTAGTCCTCTAACATTTTGATAAGCCAAAAATAAATTTTTTATTTTTTGGAAGGCCTGTTATTTGGCCCGGTGGAAACACTTTTATAGGCGCAGTGGGAGGCCTGTTATTTGTTCTCGGTTTATTGAGAACAAATTCTTTTATTACCAAATCATCATTAAGCCAAAAGCTTTCAAAGTATAATAAACACGTCAGGCGGAGCAAATTAAAAAATTCTACGGGCGTACGAAAATCAAATTTTCAACCCATATCCTCGGAGAAATTTTCTCGTAAAAATTCCAAAACATCCTCAATTTGTACCGGGTAAATCTAGAAACAATAATGTCCTATGTGGAACACTAGTTTCCGCCCCCCACAGCATCTACCTACTCGCTGAGCCAACAGTACTACTGACCTATGGACATTGCACCGATTTGTACTCCGCCGGCTCTGAGATTTTTACCGACAAGACCTCCAGCAACAGGGACTCCGTCGACCCTCGGTATCCATTGCCACCGCGAATCGACGAAATTGCTGCAGTACCGGTTCGCATTTGGGGTGTGCCACAATTTTTTAATCCGTTACTACTTTTTTTGGCACCGGTTAAATTTAATAAACTGGGCACAAACGGAATCAAACCCTTCATACTCTTTAATAACTTTCGAAAGATTCAAAAGGCCGTCTCAAGTCTGCCTAAAAGCTAGTATATCACTTACCAGTGTTCTGCAGTCTACATGCCCACATGAGACCTGCACGCTGCTCAAGAAAGTCTTTCACTCTGCCATTAATTCCTGCACATTTAACATGCAAGATCGTTTCGCAGAACCGGCAGAAAATAAAATCTTCACCAGAAGAAAGAGTACAATTTTTCATTGAGCAAATAAAGGCCATTATACGAAAAATCAAAATGTAAATCTTAAGGAAATAAAATAAAATTTGAAAAGTACCTCAAGTAAATTTGTCACTGGGATGAAATTCCAAAACCGCAAAGACACAAAGCACAAAAAAATATGATATATGGGACGTTCCATATCAACCCGGCCACCCCCCTTTTTTTTTTTTTGGTGGACATTACCAAATTAATTGGAAATCCCTTTGGTTCCGATATTTTACCTCATACCTATTTTGTCAAAGTAACCACTCTTTCGCCGAATTCGCGTTAGAAAGGAAACACAAAATCAATTTTATCTTCCGATCGGAAGAAACAATTTACATGGTTCAAGTACAGAAAAATCTGTCTTACCATGGCCGTTACGAGAAAATAAAATTGCTCCCACTCCATCGCAAGCCGTTTTTCCATGTGAAGTTGCATGAAAGTGTTCTTTTGCTTCAATACCAAAATCGCTTTTATGTAGTAAAAGATTTGACATCTGATATCGGTTTTTATAGTGCTGAGCAGCTCCATCAGTGCAATATATAATTTTGCTTATCTCACCACAAACTTCTTGCATCCGGTTTATAAGGATTCCTTGCATTATATAAACAGCAGCAGTGTCATGTATTAGGCAGCAGTACTAAGCTCTTATGCAGAATATTTCCGTTTTCCTTGTAATAGTATACCACAGGATGAACAGTACACTGATCGTTGTTGTAGTGAAATGACTGTGCTGAGTCCTGCGCTACAAAAGCAAGTTTTCCGAAAAATCGCAAAGAACAATTACTTCTCCAGGATTAATATCTTCTTTTAATTTTTTTATAAAATTAGTTTGTTCTGTCGCAATAAAATGATGCAATTTTAAATAATTAAGTCGTTCGCATAGTAAATCAACAAAATCATCAACTGGTAAAGTCTGGGTTAGTAATCTTGTCCTGTCAACCGCTTCCCAAGTCTTAAACTCAACTTTTTCATTCAGGTCTTGATGCAGCAAATTTTTTAACCTCGTCGAAAGGATATATACATTGAGCTGATCAAGGCAATCCTTATAATTGGTTAAAGTTGGTTCCGAATTTCTGGTAAGATTGGTGATATCTATCGCAGCCAGCATTAACTTGCAGTTCTGATGGTAAGTACAGACACACACAGAATGAGTGCCACTTGAACCTGCTAAGACACAGTATGTTGGTCTTAGCTCAGCAAATTTGCTAAATCCCACATTGCAGGATGGGTTTTCAAGTTTGAATTGGCTATGCAAATCATTTAGATTATCCAGTACCATCATTTTTTGCATTACTTTTCTTTCATCATTAACGCGAACCGATATTTTGTCCTTCATCCCAGGCATTACACGACTGTGCTCCTCGTAAAATTGTTCAACCTTTTTCACAGTGTCCACTGGAAGATGTTTTCCTTTTTTGGCTATCGGCTCATTAATTGCAATTGCAATGTAGAATGATTTCGGTCTTCAGGTACAACAAGTGCGTCAATTCTAGATACCGTTACTTCATGCGGATCTGAAACAAATACAAGGTCCAATTGTCTGTTTATTGAATTTCGTATAAAGCTTAATTGCTGTAACGATAATTCGAGAAGGCCATCCACAAAGTCATGGGCTGATAAAGGTGTCGCGGCAGGTGAGTCAGTAGGAAGAGACCAAGAGATATTAGGGAGATTAAAGTCACCCAAAACAATCAAAAGTTCTCTGTTGAAAGGAAGGGATATAACGGATTTAATAGCAGACAGATGGTGCTCATAAATGAAAAAATCAGAGCAGGGAGGAATATAAGAGCAGGATACAAAAATAGATAAGGATTGCAGGGAAACTTTGACACAAACAAATTCAATTTCGTTAAGATATGAAAGTTAAGTCTCTCCGATGTTAAACTTAGGTCGTTCTATAGGTGTTAAAATTTTTTGCCAGAACTTCAGAGTCAGATATCTCTGTTTTCAGCCAAGTTTCCGTAAAAGCCAAAATATCTTCAGTAAATGCTGAGGAGTCAGCATAAAGCTTTGGTAGCTTCATATTTAGTCCTCTAACATTTTGATAAGCCAAAAATAAATTTTTTATTTTTTTGGAAGGCCTGTTATTTGGCCCGGTGGAAACACTTTTATTAGGCGCAGTGGGAGGCCTGTTATTTGTTCTCGGTTTATTGAGAACAAATTCTTTTATTACCAAATCATCATTAAGCCAAAAGCTTTCAGAAAGTAGTACATTAAACACGTCAGGCGGAGCAAATATTTTAAAAGATTATATTCTACGGGCGTACGAAAATCGAAATTTTCAACCCAATATCCTCGGATGGAAATTTTTCTCGTAAAAATTCCAAAACATCCTCAGATTTGGTATCCGGGGTAAATCTAGAAACAAATAATTGTTTCCTATGTGGAACAACTGAAAGTTTCTTTCGCCCCCCAGCAGCAGTCTGAACCTCACTCGGCTGAGAGCCAGATACAGTACTTACTGTACCTATGGGTACAGTTTGCACCGAATTTGGTATCTCCGCCGGCTCTGAAGATTTTTTACCGACAAGACCTCCAGCAACAGGGACTCCGTCGGACCCTGCGGTATCCATTGCCACCGCTGAATCGACAGAAATTGCTGCAGTTACCGGGTTCGCATTTGGGGTGGGTGCCACCAATTTTTTTAATGCCGTTGAGCTAGCTTTTTTGCGTTTGGGCGACTCGGTTAGTAATTTTTTATTATAAAACTGGGCACAAACGGAATCAAACCCTTCATTGAGCTCTTTAATAACTTTCGAAAGATTCAAAAGGCCGTCTCAAGTCTGCCTCATAAAGCTAGTCATATCACTTACCAGTGTTCTGCAGGTCTGACATGCCCACATGAGACCTGCACGCTGCTCAAGAAAGTCTTTCACTCTGCCATTAATTCCTGCACATTTAACATGCAAGATCGTTTCGCAGAACCGGCAGAAAATAAAATCTTCACCAGAAGAAAGAGTACAATTTTTCATTGAGCAAATAAAGGCCATTATACGAAAAATCAAAATGTAAATCTTTAAGGAAATAAAAAAAAATTTGAAAAGTACCTCAAGTAAATTTGTCACTGGGATGAAATTCCAAAACCGCAAAGACACAAAGCACAAAAAAAATATGATATATGGGACGTTCCATATCAACCCGGCCACCCCCCTTTTTTTTTTTTTGGTGGACAGTACCAAATTAATTGGAAAGCCCTTTGGTTCCGATATTTTACCTCATACCTATTTTGTCAAAGTAACCACTCTTTCGCCGTATATTCGCGTTAGAAAGGAAACACAAAATCAATTTTATCTTCCGATCGGAAGAAACAATTTACATGGTTCAAGTACAGAAAAATCTGTCTTACCATGGCCGTTTACGAGAAAATAAAATTGCTCCTACTCCATCGCAAGCCGTTTTTCCATGTGAAGTTGCATGAAAGTGTTCTTTTGCTTCAATACCAAAATCGCTTTTATGTAGTAAAAGATTTGACATCTGATATCGGTTTTTATAGTGCTGAGCAGCTCCATCAGTGCAATATATAATTTTGCTTATCTCACCACAAACTTCTTGCATCCGGTTTATAAGGATTCCTTGCATTATATAAACAGCAGCAGTGTCATGTATTAGGCAGCAGTACTAAGCTCTTATGCAGAATATTTCCGTTTTCCTTGTAATAGTATACCACAGGATGAACAGTACACTGATCGTTGTTGTAGTGAAATGACTGTGCTGAGTCCTGCGCTACAAAAGCATAGTTTTCCGAAAAATCGCAAAGAACAATTACTTCTCCAGGATTAATATCTTCTTTTAATTTTTTTATAAAATTAGTTTGTTCTGTCGCAATAAAATGATGCAATTTTAAATAATTAAGTCGTTCGCATAGTAAATCAACAAAATCATCAACTGGTAAAGTCTGGGTTAGTAATCTTGTCCTGTCAACCGCTTCCCAAGTCTTAAACTCAACTTTTTCATTCAGGTCTTGATGCAGCAAATTTTTTAACCTCGTCGAAAGGATATATACATTGAGCTGATCAAGGCAATCCTTATAATTGGTTAAAGTTGGTTCCGAATTTCTGGTAAGATTGGTGATATCTATCGCAGCCAGCATTAACTTGCAGTTCTGATGGTAAGTACAGACACACACAGAATGAGTGCCACTTGAACCTGCTAAGACACAGTATGTTGGTCTTAGCTCAGCAAATTTGCTAAATCCCACATTGCAGGATGGGTTTTCAAGTTTGAATTGGCTATGCAAATCATTTAGATTATCCAGTACCATCATTTTTTGCATTACTTTTCTTTCATCATTAACGCGAACCGATATTTTGTCCTTCATCCCAGGCATTACACGACTGTGCTCCTCGTAAAATTGTTCAACCTTTTTCACAGTGTACACTGGAAGATGTTTTCCTTTTTTGGCTATCGGCTCATTAAATACACCTTTTTTTTCTTTTAAATTCTTAGACTTTTGAGCAAAGTGCCTTGATGTACTAAACTCGCGGCTAATTTTTCGAGCACTCTAGGAAGATGGGGCCACTGTTAAAAGTTGTAAACGCTTACAATAGCTTCTCGTCAGGTTAAACTTTGCTTTAATGTTGTCAAGCATCTCCTCCAGCTCTAATTCACGCCGTGATCCACATTGAATAGTTTCGCACTCCATATCACTTTGGTCGTCCATATTAAGGAAACCCTGGGATTCATTGGATAAGTCTTCACGGAGAAGGGCGGATCTTGTTTTAGGTTTCAATTCAATCTTTTTTCTGCAGATGATACAAACTTTTGCTTTTTTTGGTAGAAACGGGATTTTTATCGAATTTCTTGAGAAACAAAACGAAGTCCTTTACCAATATGACCCTTTTCTCCAGGGCCCCGTAGTGGATTTGCGCATTGATCGGCGTGGGGCATCGTAAAAACTAAAAACTTTTAGGTTCAAACAATTACGAATTATAGAACGACAAAAGCACAAAAGAAAACCAATAGGTTACTTACTACACCAAATAAATTAATTTAAGATCATGTCGTGATACTTGAAATTATCTATCTTAATTGTCCTGGAAGCATGAATCATTTCCTAACAAGCCAGCTTTTGAAAAATACAAAAACTTTATAAAATAATAATAATAACTCGATAAAGACCCCACTTTGAAACCAGTGGGATAAAATCGTTTTAATTTGCGTCTTTTTGGGAAAAATATATTGGTATTTTTTCAGACTGGCCCTTTGGTCGATATCCTACTTTTAGACTTAAAAAACGCTATCGCTTGGTCTTCTATGGTCTAAAAAATCCACTTTTTTTTCTCGTAAACTGCCATGGTAAGACAGATGTTTCTGTATTTGAACCATGAAAATTGATTTTGTGTTTCCTTTCTAACGCGAATATACGGCGAAAGAGTGGTTACTTTGACAAAATAGGTATGTGGAAAAATATCGGAACCAAAGGGCTTTCCAATTAATTTGGTACTGTCCACCAAAAAAAAAAAAAAAAGGGGGGTGGCCGGGTTGATATGGAACGTCCCATATATAACATATTTATATATATTAATAGGTATACATATATGTATGGGTATATAGAGAAAATACAGTTTTTGTTATCTGTTATCTTTGAAACAAAAAAAAACCGGTCACTTTTTTTTGGCCCAAGACTAAACGCTACAAAACCGGAAAGGATTTAAGCTCTAGATTACTAACTCATACTTGGAATCTTTCCATCACGTCACAGTTTTGACAAAACCGTGGTCAAAGTACGATTTTTAGGCACTTTTTCTGGCAAGAAAACCCTTCGTAGCCCAGAGCCACAGTTTAGTGGAAATGGTACTTTAAACCTTTAACTTCAACAGAGTTCAATCAAAGTTTGGCGACATCTACTTCTTTAGCTACAATGGATTTTACTGAAGTGTTTTTTGCTACTTTTTTTCATCTATAGTAGCCAATGACTATGCTCTTATTGTTTAAAATGTTTACTGTTAATGCTAGGCCGAGACACTTGAATTTTTGGATTCTTGGGGTAGTATCGTTGCTTGATTGGCTTGTCGTCCTTCATCGTGATTAGAAGCTCGGACATGTTTGACGTTCCCGACATGGTGTTGAAGTCTGCTAACTGTGCGTCCAGTAATTTTGTTATGTCGTTATTCTCGCTTGCCTGTTGAACGACTGTCACCGATAACTTTTCCTCGAGCCTCCCATTGTGTCGACCCCTGGATGGAATTATAATTTCGTGTCCAGCGCATTTTATCTCGGTTCCGATTTGTGTTAGAAAGTTCCAACCCCACATCAATGAATCCACTACTCCTGCTAGGATCAACAGGCTCATAGCCAGTCTTTTGTTCCCGAATTCGACTTCCACCTCGAGCTGTGCGTTGATTCCGCTGCATATTCCGTCTGCCAACCTAACTCCTGACACCGACTTTGCCACACACCCGGCAGGAGAACAAGCGCTGGTTTCGACAGCCGCGTTCCCAGTGTCCGGACCCTCCACATTTTCGACAGGCTTCCTGGGGGTATGTGATGTGGGTACTATCCCGTGGCCTCTGCGTGGTGTTTGGTGGCCTCCACACGGCTTGGGTTGGTTGTCTCTGCTGGCTCCGTTGCACAGCGGTTTGTGTCCATTGACATTCGTAAGCTGCGTCGGTTGCCTAATGCCGTTGGCCTTGCTGTGGTGCTCTTCATTGGCCGTTATCCGGGGTGTTGGTTGGCTGCAACCGCTGGACCTGTTGTGGTGGTGTCCTCTGACAGTTTCCTCGAGGTTCCTGATCGCCGGTGTCCTCGCACCTCCTCCACATAGCTTGCGCGCGAGCTGCCGATTTTGTTCTAGTGAACTGGTTCTCCCGATCAAATGCTTCCCGCTCCTTCTCCAGTTCCTCGTATTCATCGGCTAATATCATCAACGTGTCCAAGTAATATTTGTAGGCCCTGAGGGCAATTCTATGATTCGGCGTGCAGTTTCCTTTTATGATGCTGAGTGTTTCCTTTGTAGAATACCCAAGGGGTTCATTAGCGTCTGCATGTCGATCATATGGTCCTTTAACGACTCGCTGTAGCCCTGCTTCCGTTGCTTGACCTGATCCGTAAAGAAATCTCTTGGCAGGAAGTAGGTGTGAAAGCTCTCGATAAATTCCGTCCAAGTTCTCCATTGCATGTTATTGGAGATGGATCACATCAATGTCCCTCGTTTGAGTAGCTCGGGAAATCAGATCCACGTCCAAGTCGTATGTGCTAGCGGACCATTCCATTGCTCTAGGAACTCAAATGCTTTCTCAACACCGTCAAATCTGAAGGACCATTTGCGTATTTGTTTCGTGACCTTGGCATAGTCTGCCTGGCTGGGTGTCGGTATCGGTGAAGGTTGACTCTCCTTTTGCATGTTGTCAAAGCTCAGACTTGCCACTATGGGTTCCCCTTGTCAGTGCCAGGTGTGCGACTTCGACTTATTTTCTCGGAGTATGCTGCCTTCATCTCGATCCAGATTGCTGCCAGTTTCAGGTCATTCTCCGTCTCAGAATAGTATTCTGACAATACTCTCTTCTTGTCATCTGCTTTGCCTTCCAGAGCTATGCCTAGCCTAGAAGTCCTCTGTCCTAAGGCGGTAAATACACTTCCTTCCCATTCTGCTTTAAGTCGCTTTCACAGGTGGGACAACCACGTTGGGCGCCAGATGTAACGAACTGAAAGATAGAAAAATGAAATGCAAATAAAGTTTAGATTGGCTGTTTTTCTTAATTAAAGTATTTTTAAAACTTTTTCAAAGCAAAAAAAAAACGCTACGAGATTCGTGCGGCTAGCTCAGTACAGTCGTGTGTTCGACCCACCAAATTTATATAAACGTGACCGCCCAGTAGATCAGTGAGAAAGCACAGAATTCACGGGTTCTAAGTGGGTTTTATTACGGGGTGATAGTATAGTTTGCTGTCTCGGGTGGCCTTGATACTGACCCTCGGGCTGTCAATGACTCCTGGTCGCCTTGATTATTCCGTGCTCCCCCCGTTGACTGGGTGCTCCGGTTATGTAGCTTTTTGCAGCTGACGATCCTTTAAGCTTCTTGAAGACGCTTGGCGCTGCTCGTCTCTGATGTTCCACGCCTACGAGTAGCGCCTTGGACTCGTCAGGAGATCAGCTGCGCGGGTTTAGGGACGCGTCGCCGTTCTTAGACCAGGGTGAACAGAGGCCGCGATCTCCAGGAATTTTTTCTTTCGATACATCACCGCCTGTCCCTGGCTCTTTCCCGAACGGTCCCACTAGTGTTTTACTCATTCAACGCCTAGTGTAAACGAACGTTTCGCCCTAGCTTCACCCCTTGGCTTATCGTCCGGGACGTTTCCTCGTAGCTTGTCCTGTCTTGTTGTGTGGGCTGACTCGCCGCTGACAATGTCCGTCGCTCTGCTCCTGGATATGCTGGCTGCGTAGCTGGACGTAGAGTGGCTTCTGGTACTCGGGGTCTTGGTCAAGCGCCGATCCGGGACTACACGACTCAACCGTAGGGCTCTACTGAAGTTCTCCACTTGAGGCCACCAACGATCGACCGATCTCCGTTCTGGCTCTTATCACTCGAGGTTCAGACGCGCCCCGCTCCGGGACTACACGATTCAAACCGTAGGGTTCTCCTGGAGTTCTCCACTCGAGACGACAAACGATTGACCGATCTCCCTTCTGGCTGATAGGTATCTCTTTGAGTTCACGATTTCTTGTCGCAGGCTTACACCGCTCAAACTCTTTTCGACTCTCCAGGCAAGATGCGTGGATTTAGTTGAGACAGAAATGAAATGGATCGCCCTAACCTAGCCGTGTGATGCCCTCTGGACCTCAGCTACCTGAGACTCAATTCGGAGATTCCTGTTGATCCATACCCAAAGGCTCCAACGGCGCTGCTTCCGGCGATTCGACTTATTGTTGTTCACTGGTAGTTCACTGTACTGGCTGACTTGCTCACTTTGATATCTTGACTGATTTTGATAGATCTTCGTGATTGACTTATACAGCTTTCAGAGCCCGGTGGCTTTATAGAGGTCCTGCGGGACCCGTTTTTAATTTTAGGCATTTGAACACACTTCATTTGGGAAGTGAACCCATGACTTTTCGGGATTTGCAACTTTCGGTAGCTCGTCAACGATACCTCTTCAGCCGGAGTGGAGAATGTAAGCTGAGCGTCGAAACTTCTATATATAGCACATCTTAAGAATATGTACTTGAGAATTTCATACTTCTAGGGCAGTGTCATACTTCAAAGATTCGTCGCTTGAACTTCTAATGTGTGTGAAAGCTTTAAATATTAAAAACAAAGAACAAACAGTTCATAAAGATTGGCTAAAATTTGTAATTTCATAATCACTCTTATAAATTTTTTTTTCCGTATGGTAATACATAGAGTAAATACTATAAATAAATAAGCAACCGAAATAAAAAAGCAAAAAAAAAATACATAATATTAATAATATATAAAACAAAATATTATAAAGTTTTCCAAATTTCTATATTTCTTTTATGACAATATCTATAATCTTTAAATTTTCAAATATATAAGTAATCGAGTATTACTATAAAAGAGTTGAAGTCCATTTGCGTCATGTTCCCCCAGCCCAAACCATGTAACGATCCTGCTTGGGCTGAGATAGTTCAACGGTGTCCAGGAGTTCGTTGCTGTAAGAGTTTGACCCGGTTTCTAGAGTATGACACGAGCGGGGTTCGGTGTAATTGAAGGGTGTTGCGTTTATTTACTTAAAGGTTTCAGAATACTTGTCTGTGTCTTCGCCAGAAAGTCCATTCCCAGTAGAATCCCTCCTGTAACCTGGTTTAAAATCAGAAAATCGAATTCGAATTCTTCTCCGGCGAATTGCACTTTGGCTGTGAAGTCTCCCTCTGATTTTTGTCTTGATCCGTTTGCCATCGTTATCTCTGTCCTCATTTTCCTCCATCTTCCATGTTTTCTTGTATCTTCTCCTGCTGATCACGCTCCGTGATGCTCCCGTATCTACTATTCCTTTCGCTTTTACCGTTCCGATCTTTATCATGGCTAATATCTGGAATTCGTCACACCTTAATTGGTTCCATGTAGCTGGTGCTTGATTCTGGTCCTGAGCTACCAGCGTTATCTGCTCGGACCTCCGGTGTTTCCCGTTATGGCTTTGCAACACTCCGTTGTTCTTGTTCCGTTTCTGCCGCATACCCAACAGAATAATCTCGGTGGGTTTGTGCAAGATCTCGTGGCATGACTTGTTCCCCCGTATCTTATGCAGATATCTGTTGTTCCGTTCTGGTTCCCTGCTACCATCGGCCGGTTGGTTCCTTCCATTGTCTCTATTTCTTCTACTTCTTCGGCTAACTTCAGCAATTCGGTTAATGTTTTGAATCCTGAGCGTCTAGTATAGAATTTTATTTTGCTTCTGCAATTCCTGTACATACGGTCCAACTTCGATTCTTCCCAATACTCTGTGAATCTCATTAACTTCCTTAGGTTCATCGCGTATTCCCTTGTTAGTTCCGTCTCCCGCTGTCGTAGCTGTGCAATTTGTGTCTCCCCCTGTTTCTGGTATCTGGTTGAGTTCCTTCGAAGTATTTATCTCACTCGGTGTGGTGTTCCACCAGTCTATTGCTACCCCTTCCAGGATGAAAGGCATAGTTTGAATCAGGGTGTCTTCGTCTGTCCCGTAGCCTTTGACCCACTCCTCCATCTTGCTGAGGAATTCTAAAGGATTGGTTGTTCCTTGGTAGCGTATCCCCCAGCTCCCCACTCGGTCTATGGTTTCCACTTCCACTTAAGTTGATATCAACTTAGCAGAACAACTCGCCTTTAAAAAAAATGTTAAAGCAAGAGCAACTAAATTTTTACTTTCACGAATAATTTACGGATAAATAACGGCAAATTCCCATTAAAAAAGATTTTGAAAATTTTGAACTTTAGTGTGGGTGTAATGTTAAGTTGATATCAACTTAGCAGAACAACTCGCCTTTTAAAAAAAAAATGTTAAAACAAGAGCAACTAAATTTTTTCATTTACGAATAATTTACGGATAAATAACGGCAAATTCCCATTAAAAAAGATTTTGGAAATTTTGAACTTTAGTGTAAGTGTTCTGCTAAGTTGATATCAACTTAGCAGAACATCTCATAATTTTAAAAATAATTGAGCGGCAAATTTTTTTCTTTCACGAATAATTTACGGATAAATAACGGCAAATTGTCGATAGAAAAAAATTTGCAATTTCAAAAGTTGCATTGCTAACTTTTTGCACATTCCATTTTCCGTTCCTTTTTATCCGGCATGTCTGATGTCTTTCCTTCCGACCGCGTTGGTGTGTTAAATTGTTTCACCAGGAGGTCTATCCGGTTTGCTACCTCGCTCAGTTCCTCTGTCGGTGACTTGTTGTGCTCCGTCGACTCTTTCTCCTTGTTGTGTTTTTCCGCTAGCTCTCTAAGCCTCCGTCTGATCTCCTCTGTGTGGTCTGGGTTCCTTACGAATGCTGCTATTCTCTGTCTCAATTTATCCGCTTTTCCCGTTGCGTACTCGATCAGATCCGCCTTTGATGCTAGGTACACCCAGGTCGACTTAACTCTCTACCGGCGTCTCCTCTTTGCAACCACTTTAACCTGCTCGGGCGCCATGTAACGATCCTGCTTGGGCTGAGATAGTTCAACGGTGTCTAGGAGTTCGTTATTATTTATGTCAGGAGTGGTTGCTGTAAGAGTTTGACCCGGTTCCCAGAGTATGACACGAGCGGGGTTCGGTGAAATTGAAGGGTGTTGCGTTTATTTATTTAAAGGTTACAAGTTTAAGGCAAGGATAGAGCGGCGAGGCTGGATCTGTCTTCGGCGGTGTCGTCGAGTGCGGTCGTGGGCGGCTACTGGTCGTCCTTCGGTAGTGGCGCCTCGGCTGGCGTCCTGTAGATGAAAATGAAAGGATAAAGCTCTCTGCGCCGGGAAGTATGCCCCCCCGGTGGGTGGACACGAGCGTCACGGCTACCTATTTGCGCCGGAAAGTATGCCCCGGTGGGTAGCCACGAGCGCCACGGTAATTTGCCACGAAATCCCTGATGTGTGTGAGAGGGTTTGAAGGCCCCTTAGGTCTTCCAGGTTAGGAGAGAGAGAGTGTGGAGACCACTGAGGTCTACCAGGTTGTGAGACGTTTCGCACCCCACTGTGGGTCTACGGAGGTGAGACCAGGAGGAAAAGAAACCCGAGCGGGTGGGCGACTCGGTGAACCGAGGGATGGATCGAGCTCGAGAGTCCGCTGCCACTGATGGCGGCTTCGTCGCTCGGAGTCAAGTAGTGGTGGGTGGGTAGTGGTGAGACCCCAAAGATCGGCTGGCACTGATGACGGACGGTCTTTCAGAGAGTGGGTAGAGGAGGGGGAAGGGGGTTTCGCTAACTACAATGTATTTGGACGGGGTCTAGACCCTATCCTAAAAAAGATAGTGTGCCCGCACCACGGCAAAATCCCGGGTCAAACGGCTTAGCGTGTGTGACCAGCTGATCGTGGATCAGTGTGACCAGGTGATCATGGATCAGTGTGACCCGGTGATCGTGGACCAGTGTGCTGAGCTATTTCTATTGGCGCGCCCGCCTTCCAATTTGAATTTGAATTAATGACTGAGTGCAACTTTTTCGAAAAAGTGTCAAAAATGCCATGTTTTGACCTCTATAACTCCGGTAAAACTCAAAATTTCGCAAAACCTTTCAAAGAAGTTCTTATATTTTCGTTGTGAACCGGAAAAGTAAAAAAGTTCGATGAAAATCGGACCTTCGGAACATGAGTGGCCCACTTGGCAGATTTTGACTCAAACTAATCTTATTATTATATTTATCTTATTCCCTATGTAATATGTTGTCGCTTCATGCTTTTTATCTCTCTTAGCCTAAACTTATTGTTCTATGTTTACTTATATTGTGCGCTCTGGAGCGTGTAACGAAGTTCTCTGGCCGGGGTGAGTCTCAGTCGTGCCAGAGATCCTTACAAGAAATTTGTAATCTATAGGAGACTTGCTTTAAAAAGGAAATCGTAGGCGAGGGTTCTTGGATCGGGTAAGTCGCGATTGCTGGGACCGCGACGCAGAAAATGGCAGGCTTTGCGTGGCTAATCAGAGGAGAAGGGGGGAGGGGAAAACACGCGTGGTGCTCCCGCGTACTTGTGCGACTCCTGATTATGAGACGCCTATATCTGGCAAGGATCCGGCGTTCTCTGGGAGTACCAGGTATTACCGTAGCCACGCCTGAAAGGGAGGGAAAAGGGGGGATGTGCTTCCAACAGGGGCACGCCGGCGTTCTCTGGGAGTACCAGGTATTACCGTAGCCACGCCTGAAGGGGGAGGAAAAGGGGGGATGTGTTTCCAACAGGGGCACGCCGGCGTTCTCTGGGAGTACCAGGTATTACCGTAGCCACGCCTGAAGTGGGAGGAAAAGGGGGGGGGGATGTGTTTCCAACAGGGGCGCGCCGGCGTTCTCTGGGAGTACCAGGTATTACCGTAGCCACGCCTGAAGTGGGAGGAAAAGGGGGGGGATGTGTTTCCAACAGGGGCACGCCGGCGTTCTCTGGGAGTACCAGGTATTACCGTAGCCACGCCTGAAGTATCACTAACTACGGGTTCAGGAAGGATTAGGGTTACTTTTCAAAGAACTACTTTGTTACCGAATATACGCAGGTGGGTTATAATTCAGAAGTTTCACTTTATTTCCTTATCCTGTCTTATTTCCCTGCTGCTGCACCGAGTTCTTAGGATATAAGTCACACGCGTTGATTCACAAGTTATTTTACCCAGTTGTGGAGCACACGTCTGCTTCCTTCAGCGGTCCGGAACCAAGAGAGCGAATGATTTCGATTGATCCTGAACATCAACTCGGTTTGGGTTGCCACCCGTCGAAATATCGAGCAATGTCGGTCATCGACTCATGGTTTCGTTGCCACTCGCCGAAATATCGAGCGGGGCTGACCATCGATAGTCAATCTGGCCACCTGGTGGTTTGATCGCGTAGCGATCTGGCAAAGTCTTGCGATCTGGCAACGTTGTTTAGGGCGCGCTTAGGTTTAAATTTAATTTTGTTAACCGATAATACTTCAGGGATTTCTCTTAAACCTAATAACAAGATACTTCATGGCGTCTTATAGATAAACTTAAACAATAAGGTACAAAAGTTAATGAAATAGAAAATAAAAATGTGTGCCTCGTGAAGCGATGCGTCACACCCCCTTCCTACTTCGGGGGGTCGAAAAGGATCCGAACGGTGCCGTTTGTCCTGCTGGTGACCCTATAATTTCCCTCGATGCGTTGGAGTCGGTAGCGTTGACGAGATCTGGCCTGTAGCGCTCCGGCTTCGATGGTCTCTATGACGCTAGCGGGGATTTTCCCATCGGGAGTGTCGCAGGTCCAGTTTGCTGGCGGATCTAGCCGGATGTCGGCAGGGGATTGGTCCGTGTCCTGCGGACCCCAAGCCGCTTGCCCGTTCCCGTCGGGTAGCCAGTCCAGGACCATGCTCTCGACTTCTGCCATCAAGGCATTCATGGCCTCATCTGAGATCTCCAACTCCGGGGCGTTGGCGCTAGTGTCCGACGGAGTCCGCTCACGGAGAGCCTTTTCTATGGCGCTTACTGCCTTCTCCTGTCTAGATGGGTTGGCCCGCTTCCTCCTCCGGCTACGTCGGAATATAGCCCCATGGTCATCGTCTGAATTACTTGATTGTGACGACCAGTCCAGGCACTTTCCGCTAGCCGTGTCCGACGATAGGCTATGGCCCAGATAGCGTACAGCGTCATAGTCGGGGTATGTCCCCTCCGCCCGAATCATTCGAATAGCAGCTGGTATGGCTTGTACTCCAGCGTGAAGTGTGGCGCTGGAAGCTGCGTGAGTCAGGCCGATGGCTGCGTCCAGAACGGAGTGGGCGCGCTCTGACGGATGCGGCTGGCTGACTGCTGACGTTCCAGCGGTGGGCAACGCGGCATGAGTGTCCTTCGAGGAGAGCGTCAGATCTAGGGCGACGTCAGGAGCGGAGTATGCGCGCTCTGACGGGTGCGGATGGCTGATGGTGGCGTCGGGAGCGGAGTGGACGCGCTCCGACGGATGCGGATGGCTGATGGCGACGTCGGGAGCGGAGTGGACGCGCTCCGACGGATGCGGCTGGCTGTTGACTGATGCTTCCGGTGGGTTTGTCAGGTCGATAGCTGCCTCGTCATCGCCCGTATCTGGACCCATGAGAGCAGGGTATGGTTCTGGCGAGGTTGGGAACTCTATGATCGGATCCTCGGTTGGCTGGAAAGGCATCCGTATCCAGCAGGAGGAATACTGCACCTGCAGCAGCTGTTGCCAGTGGCTGTGTCGGACAACCTGTCTCTCGGTGCTCTTGAAGAATAAGTGCGGAACGCCTCCGTAGCCGGTCCTGCCGTCGTAGCCACCAGTGGCCCCCTCGTTGTCAGACTGGGTACCGTCGCTGTCATCCTCCACGTATGCTTCCGGGGATGGTGCATAGCGTGGGCTGGCCGGACGCCTAGGGCGGCGGGTGTCCTCGTCGTCTTCCTTGTCGCTGTCATCCTCCAGGTACGCTTCTGGGGATGATGCATAGCGTGGGCTGGCCGGACGCCTAGGACGGCGGGTGTCCACGTCGTCTTCGTTGTCGCTGTCATCCTCCAGGTACGCTTCTGGGGATGATGCATAGAGTGGGCTGGCCGGACGCCTAGGGCGGCGGGTGTCCTCGTCGTCTTCGTCCGATTCGCTGGCCGGCGGTGCATTCGCCGGTGTTCGGCGGGGGTAGCCCGTTCCAGGGCGCAAGCGTGGATCTCGGGACGGGGCAGCCTTTGGTGACGGAGCTCGTGGCAGAGTGCAAAGATTTACAATCTCTTGTTCCATGGTGATTTCCTGCAGGATATTTATAATTAGGGCTTATTAAACTTAAGATATGTATAGAGATCTAGGTATATTAGAAGTAATCTTAGAGTCGGGCAGCAGCTTACAAATCTCCTATCAGTGAATCAGGACTTATATGCTAACAATGGTTGTTTACAAAGTTTTGTTGGTTTATTCTTATAATCACCCCTCGTTGATACTTGGCGCCGTGGTTCCCTCTGCTTCGGCTGGAACTGGAATGCACGGGCTTCCTGCGTCTTCGTGGTCATCATCATCGAATTCGCTGTTTCCTGGGGAGAATGGAGAATGGAAGGCTTTTAAATCTGCTATATTGGCTAATCGCCCTTTTCGTTTGCCGGGGAGGCGTAACCGCACGATATTGGGAGAGGTGAAGGCCACAACTTTATATGGTCCATCAAACTTGGGTGCTAGCTTAGCCGCAAACCCCTCGGACGCCTTGGAGAGGTGGTGTTGTCGCACCAACACCAAGGAACCCATGGTCGGACGCCACTCCCTGCGGCGAAGGTTGTATTGGCGACCCTGATCTTTACTGGCTCTCTGTATGTTCCCCTGGACGATACGGTATATCTCTCTAAGGTGCTCGGCTTTCTCCGTAGCTGTCTGTGGCATGGTTCCCGTTCCCGGGGTGACTTGATCGTACCAGGCTTTAGGTAACCGCGGTTCTCTGCCTTGTAGCAGGAATGCCGGGCTATATCCCGTCGAGTCGGAAACACTAGAGTTCAACGCAAGTGTGAGCTCTGGAAGGAGGGTGTCCCATGTGTTCTGTTGGTCACCTAGATACTGCGAGATCATTGTCTTAATAGTTCGGTTCGCCCTTTCGGTTGGGTTTTCACGCGGACAGTAAGGTGCTGTGTACTGGAGTTCTACGCCAGTATCTGCTAGAAAGGTTCGAAACGCTTTGCTAGTGAATTGGGTGCCATTATCGCACACCATTTTCTTCGGTGCCCCGAAGTGACTGAGCACGCGTTCACGAAAAGCTCGGATCAGTGTTGTTGAGGTTGCCTTCCGCAGGGGTATCAATTCGATCCATTTCGTGAACGAATCGAAGAAAACCAGCAACATAACGTTTCCTTGTTTGGAGCGGGGCAGCGGGCCTACGAAGTCTGCGCACAATACCGCGAATGGTTCCTCGATCTGCCTCGTAAGCATCATGCCGGCTTGCCTTCGTTGGTCTGCCTTGAACTTTTGGCACAAGACACATTTTCGTACATATAACCCGACATCGCGGAACATACCCGGCCAGTAATATTTCTGAGAGATACGGAGAATGGTCTTCCGTACCCCTAAATGGCCTGCTGTAGGCGCGTCGTGGCATTCCTGTAAGATCCGTTGACGATGCTCGCCTGGCACACATAGTTTCCATGGTATGTAGTCCTGATCGTCGGGGCGATGTCCTAAGTGCCGGTACAGTTCCCCGTTCTCTACGACGTAATCGGGAACCTTTTGGGGGTTATCCTTGATCTCCTGTAGTTTGTAGGATTCAACGTAATCCACTTGCACTGATGATTGTATGTCGTGATCCGCTGGAGTCTCTCTAACGGCTGTCGAGACAGAGCGTCGGCAACAACATTGTATTTCCCTCGGCGATAATGGACATCATATTGGTATTGTTGGAGCTCTAGCGCCCATCTGGCTATTCTTCCCGTGGGTTTTTCTATATGGTCCATCCATTTAAGCGCTAAGTGATCGGTGATGACGTTGAAACGATAGCCTTCGAGGTAACACCTGAGCTTTCGAATTCCCCAGACGATTGCCAAGCATTCCTTTTCCATAGGTGAGTAGTAAAGCTCGGCTGCGTCTAGTTTGCGGCTCACGTAGGCAATCACTCGTTCCTGTCCGTTGATTGTCTGGGTCAAAGCTCCGCCAAGCCCGTAGTTACTAGCGTCGGCTTGAAGCGTCATCTTCTCAGTGAAGTCCGGGCATGCTAGCACGGGTGCATTTGTCAGAAGCTCTTTAAGCTGGTCGAACGCAACTTTCTGTTCCTCTCCCCAGGTCCACTTTCTGAGTTCTTTCTCAGAAGGTTGGTCATTGGTTGAACCACTGATGCAAAGTCGGGGACAAATCTCCGGTACCAGGAGGCCATCCCTAAACAGCGTCGAAGTTCCCGGATGTTTTCCGGCGGGTTTAGATTTCGCACGGCGGCGACCTTCTCTGGGTCTGTGTGAATACCTTGATTACTAATGACATGTCCTAGATACGTCAGTTTTTGCTGAAAGAAAGAGCATTTTTCTTGGTTGATACGCAAGTTGGCTTCCCGGAGTCGTTTGAAGACCTGACAGAGATTAGTCATGTGATCTTCTAGACTAGCACCGATGACGATTATGTCGTCTAAATAGGCGAAAGCGTACGGCTCCATGTCCGGGCTAATCACACTGTCGAGGGCACGCTGAAACGTAGCGGGCGCGGAGTGTAAACCAAAAGGCATGACTCGCCACTGATAAAGTCCCCTCCCTGGGACTGTAAACGCGGTGCTTTCCCGGCTGTTAAGTGCCATAGGTATCTGCCAATACCCGTTGGTTAAATCTAACGTAGATATGAATGTCGCGTTTCTAAGTCTCTCAAGAATGTGGTTAATTCTAGGCAAGGGGTATGCGTCGGGAATCGATCGGGCATTGAGCTGGCGGTAGTCTACGCACATGCGCCACTGCCCAGTCTTTTTCCGCACCAGTACCAACGGGGCGCTGTGCGGGCTGCGAGAAGGTTCTATACACCCTTGCTCCAGTAGTGCATCCACCTGTTGATTAATGATTGCCTGCATGGCAGGGTTTTTGGGAAAGTACCTTTGCTTACATGGCTTGTCCTCTCGCATGGTGATTGTATGTTGAGCGATAGTCGATACGCCTGTCATCCCCTCGAATTTCTTGAGCTGTTCGCCAAGAAAGTGTTGTGCCTGCTGCTCCTGCCCTTCGTCCAACGATCGCGGCTCCATTAATGTTTTCTGAGTATCCTTTGGCGTAGTTTTAACGTCGTCGCTTGGTTCCGCGACCTGCTGCGCGTCTGGTTTCTGCGGCGGTTCCGCCTCCGTGATCCGGATTGGTTGAGTCCGGGGGCTCAACGTAGTTTCTTCTTGTACTTGCTTTGCTCTGTGTTGCTGGGGCTCCTCTGTTCTTGCGGGTCCTGGTGGTTCGGATGGTTCCGATATGCGCGTGGGGGTTTGTTCTGCGTGTTCCTGGTGAATGACAGGCTTTCCTGATTCATAACGGTGTTTTGGTCCGGGTATGCGTGAAGGGTCCTGGTGAATGACAGGCTTTCCTGATTCATAACGGTGTTTTGGTCCGGGTATGCGTGAAGGGTCCTGGTCAGCGCATTTCTGGTCAGCGTTCTCCTGGTTTGCGATAGGTCCGTGAGGATGGCGCTCAATGGATTGTTCTCTCTTGTTGCAGCTCATGCTCCTTAATTCCACTGGGTTGAGTCTCGATGGAAGTCGCAGCTTTGCCGTCCCGCAGCGCATGGTCGTGCCGATACTACATAGAAAATCTAATCCTAAAATCAGAGGTTCCAGCATGGATGGCATGACGAGCAGCGGTACTTCGAGAAGGTCATGCACGAGTGTGATCCTGGCTATAAAAATCTTCGATACCTCAATCATCGAATTATCGGCAAGACTTATCTGGGTTCGCATTTCTTTGAATTGATGTCGTTCGCCGACTGCATCTGCAAATTCCTGACTTACGAAACTGCGTGACGCCCCGGTGTCTATTGTGGCCATCCTAGTCTGTCCTCCAATTCCTACAGTGGCCACTATCTTCCCGCCTTCGACTCTGAGTGGTGCGTTTACAGGGTGTTCCCTGTCTCGTCGGTCCCCGTCGTGTTCCGCACAACGCGAGGACTCGGTCCGTTTCCCGGCTGCGTTTTTCGACAGCAATCGATTGTACGAACTCCTTGTCGGCCACAATCCCAACAGAAATATCTTCGGCTATTTCTACACTCGCGGCTAAAATGTCCTTGTTCCCCGCAGTTGCCGCAGGCGTTTCTCACGTCAATTATTTGCGACGGCGTGATAATTCTATTCGATATAGGCGCGGCTGGTTGTCGGGGTCCTCGCTCTGCGTCTGAGTTCCCTGGCCGATTTGGAGGGGCCCGGGAGTTCCAAGAGTTTTCCTGGGGTACCGCAGGTGAAGCGCGAGAGGTTGTGACTTGGAGTTTGCGGGAATTCTCCCGGCTTACTCTACGTTGCTTAACGGTTTCGAGTTCCGTGGCAAGTTGAGTCAGTTCTCCGATAGTTTGAAACTCGTGACGGCGTATGTACATCTGGTACTCCGGTGCGGCGTTCTCGTAGAGCCTGTCGAGTTCCTGTTTCTCCGTGTAACCCGCATGTCTCATGAGTACGCGGAGATCCAGCGCAAAGTCCTTAAAACTTTCTCCGTCCTGCTGGTCTCGCCCCCTAATTCTATCGTCGAGTCGTTGAAGGTATCGCGGAGGTAAAAAGAATTCTAAAAATTCCTTTCGGAAGGTTGCCCAGTCTGCCCCTTGTAAGCGGCAGGTCTGGAACCATTTATCCGCCCGGTCGGTCAAAAGCTCTGTCATTGCCCGAGGGAGTGTCCGTAATTCTATGCCGTAGGACACTGCGCGACTCTCAACCTGCTCGATGAAGGTTAAGGGGTCTGATCGGCCATCAAATTGAAGTCCCCACTTGCGAATTCTCTCCGGGGTGCTTGTAAAACCTCTAGAGAAATCGATTCCTGGGACTCCTTGAGTCGGCGGTGCGTTTATGGTAATGCCTGGACTACCGGGGCGAAGATTACCGGGGACAAGCAGTGAGTGCATATTCCTATTACCCATTGCACTCGAGACGGAGGCCTTATCGTCGGTGGCATTGTCTTTATCCTCGCCCAGGTTTGGGCTTGGAGCGCGCGACGCGAAATGCATTTCCAATGACTTAAGTTTGCCCCAGATTACCTCGGGCAGCTCCGAATGCTTGACGAAGGTGGCGAAGTTTTTCTGTAGGTCCTCGACGCGGTCCTCTGACTGAAACCCAAACTCTCCGGCAAATGCTAATAATTCCTCCTTGCGACGGGAATAGATCCAAGTTGTTCCCACCCCAGGATTCTTAAGTCTAATTGGAACAGACTCACCAGGATCATTTGCTGCTCCTCTGTTCTGCGCTTGGGCATTTCCTCCTTCCGTGGCTGGCATCTCGTCTCCGGTGTGCTTATCTTTGTTTTTTTTTTCCTCTGTAGTTTTGATATACAGTTTGTATTGCTCGTTTGTTTTGTTGTGATGGCGAATTTATTTTTGTGTTCTGGTATCTTGGTGTTTTCACTTTTTCACTCGCTCGCGTTACTTGTCGGTACTGCGACGTCAGCTCGTGGGCTGCCTGCGTTTCACTCGGTCGCGTCACGACTTTCGTTTTATGGCGTCACTCTCCACGTGGTACTGCGCGCTTTTCTAGGTTTTCGCGCCAATTTTCGGTGCACCGAAACCGTAGTTTACCCGTCCTCTTTTTTTTTCAAAAATTTTAACCCTGCTCTACAAGGTGGTATTTTCCCAGGATTTTACCCTACAAGTCCCTGTTCGGGCGCCATTTGTAACGAAGTTCTCTGGCCGGGGTGAGTCTCAGTCGTGCCAGAGATCCTTACAAGAAATTTGTAATCTATAGGAGACTTGCTTTAAAAAGGAAATCGTAGGCGAGGGTTCTTGGATCGGGTAAGTCGCGATTGCTGGGACCGCGACGCAGAAAATGGCAGGCTTTGCGTGGCTAATCAGAGGAGAAGGGGGGAGGGGAAAACACGCGTGGTGCTCCCGCGTACTTGTGCGACTCCTGATTATGAGACGCCTATATCTGGCAAGGATCCGGCGTTCTCTGGGAGTACCAGGTATTACCGTAGCCACGCCTGAAAGGGAGGGAAAAGGGGGGATGTGCTTCCAACAGGGGCACGCCGGCGTTCTCTGGGAGTACCAGGTATTACCGTAGCCACGCCTGAAGGGGGAGGAAAAGGGGGGGATGTGTTTCCAACAGGGGCACGCCGGCGTTCTCTGGGAGTACCAGGTATTACCGTAGCCACGCCTGAAGTGGGTGGAAAAGGGAAGGGGGGGGATGTGTTTCCAACAGGGGCGCGCCGGCGTTCTCTGGGAGTACCAGGTATTACCGTAGCCACGCCTGAAGTGGGAGGAAAAGGGGGGGATGTGTTTCCAACAGGGGCACGCCGGCGTTCTCTGGGAGTACCAGGTATTACCGTAGCCACGCCTGAAGTATCACTAACTACGGGTTCAGGAAGGATTAGGGTTACTTTTCAAAGAACTACTTTGTTACCGAATATACGCAGGTGGGTTATAATTCAGAAGTTTCACTTTATTTCCTTATCCTGTCTTATTTCCCTGCTGCTGCACCGAGTTCTTAGGATATAAGTCACACGCGTTGATTCACAAGTTATTTTACCCAGTTGTGGAGCACACGTCTGCTTCCTTCAGCGGTCCGGAACCAAGAGAGCGAATGATTTCGATTGATCCTGAACATCAACTCGGTTTGGGTTGCCACCCGTCGAAATATCGAGCAATGTCGGTCATCGACTCATGGTTTCGTTGCCACTCGCCGAAATATCGAGCGGGGCTGACCATCGATAGTCAATCTGGCCACCTGGTGGTTTGATCGCGTAGCGATCTGGCAAAGTCTTGCGATCTGGCAACGTTGTTTAGGGCGCGCTTAGGTTTAAATTTAATTTTGTTAACCGATAATACTTCAGGGATTTCTCTTAAACCTAATAACAAGATACTTCATGGCGTCTTATAGATAAACTTAAACAATAAGGTTAATGAAATAGAAAATAAAAATGTGTGCCTCGTGAAGCGATGCGTCACAAGCGCCACAACCATAAGACCTAAAATTCTGGAAAAAATTGGGTCTGAATCGTGTGTTAGAGCACTAGGAAAGGATTTTTTAAAATTCGGCTCCTAAAGACTCCCAGGAATTTCCAAAACATCAACATTTTTTGATTAAAACATTAACCATTCCCACAGTTTTCAACCAAAAAAGTTGATATTTACACCCGTTACTCGTAGAGTAAAAGGGTAACGGAAACGTTTCCGACCACATAAAGTATATATATTCTTGATCAGGATCACTAGTCGAGTCAATCTAGCCATGTCCATCTGTCCGTCTGTCTTTCCGTCCGTCTGTCTGTGAGTCCGTCCGTCCGTCCGTCTGTCCGTCTGTCCGTCTGTCCGTCCGTCCGTCCGTCCGTCTGTCTGTCCGTCTGTATGAACGCTGAGATCTCGGAAACAATAAAAGCTAGAAGATTGGGACCTTGCATGCAGATTCTAGGGGTTAATACGCAGCGCAAGTTTTTCACGCCGATGTGCGACGCCTCACAGTTTTGAAGCTACATTAACGGGAAAAGGAATGTGTATTCGTTTCTTCAATATATATTGATTGACCAAAATGAGCCATGGTTGATTGGTTGATCTAATGAATGCAATTTTAAGTTTAAATGTGAAGCTAATCCGTTAAATCCATAAGGAATTTTCGGTTTGACTTTAAATTATTTTTAGAATGGATTTCAAGAAGAGAGCAGGGCAAAATTTTCAGTGGTCAAAATTACATGTAAAAACGAAAACACACACATACACATCGACCAGTCGGCATGTACATATATTATTATTATCTAATTATCTAAACACAAGTTTTTAAAGAAGTTTCGAAGGAAATGGTTTGAAAGATGTGTATCCAAAAGACTTACAAGAAACCTTAAAAATTGCAAAATTTTCACTTTTAGAACGAATTACTCCCAACAGGGACCTTTTGATTGTTTTGGGTGACTTCAATCTTCCTGATATTTCTTGGTCCCCTCCTACTGACTCACTTGTCGCTATACCTTTATCTGCCCATGATTTTATAGATGGTCTTTTAGAATTATCGTTACAGCAAGTTAGCTTTATATGAAATTCATTAATTAGACAATTGGACCTTTGTTTTAATATGGAATACTTGCTATAATAATAATAATAATGCGACTGTGCATCTTTCTACAACTTCTGCCTTGAACAGTAGCCTGAAATATACAAGTTTATCGTTTTGTGTTAGTTAATATAATACGTTCTGAATTAGCCTTTTGCGGGGCCAGGGTAGAAACAAACATAGCAAACTACTTAAAATCAAAAACGGACACACACACACGTTGTCTTTCGTTTGGCGAAGAAAATTATATAAACAAATCGCCGTCGTTTTCACACCGTGCACACTCGGCAATCGATTGGGTGATGCTGCTGACTGCTAGTGTGCGCGGCGTGAAAACCAACTGCCAACTTAACCAACTATCAACTTAATAAGTAACTAAAGTCCCAGTTTAAAGCGTTTCGGCTGATCGGATGTCGTGTTTGCGGGGAAGTCGCCTGTGCAAGCTGTAACTGCATGTAACGAGTTGTAATTTCCAAAAAGTATGCAAGCACTGGTGTTGTGCGTGCCTGCTCGGGAGGGGGAAGCCTTAGTGACTGATCGCCCGTCTTCGTGATGATGATGCGGGGGCGAAGGGCTGGATTTCTGGCGACTGTCGCTGAGGCCGAACAGACCGATGGCCGAGCCGAAGATCTCCACGATGAGGATCTTCACGAAGAGCGCGGCATTGGCGGCGTCCGAGAGGGCGGCTCCGGATCCCACGATGCCCACGGCAATGCCGCAAAACAGATTGACCAGACCGACGGCCAGGCCGGCGCCGAAGATGAGGTAGCCGGAGAACCAGTTCGTGTTCTGGATGGCCGCCTGCGACAGAGCCGTCTCCATCGAGAACTGCTCCAGCTGGCCGGAGAGCACGATGGCGGTGATCAGACCGTAGATGGCCACCGCCTCGCAGAAGATGACCGAGATCAGATTCTTGGTCTTGATGCGGGGCGCCTTCACGCCGCCGCCCACGATGCTGGTGCCCGTGGTGTGGATGCCAAGGGCGGCGCCCACAACGGACAGCGAGACGGAGAGTCCGATGCCCAGGCCCACATGTACGGGTTCGAGGAGGCCAGGAACCAGACCACGCTCACCCGCTCGCCCTTGCCCGTCATCCCGAAGTACAGGGTCAGGATGGTGGCCACCGCGAGGAAGAGCCACAGGAACGTTTGGGACACCACGGTGCGTATTTGGGCCGCCATCTTGCTATTTCTTCACTGTCGAATTGCAGGCGTAATTGTATTTTCTCGGCCGACAGGTGACTGCTCCGTGCGAAAAAAGAATCCACAATGTGTGTTTGTTTCTGATACGTCTGAAGTCACGGTATATAAAATTGATGCTCTTGTGGTACCAGAAGACCGATACCACCCTACAATTGATTTGACAATTTGCCTTCCCTACCTTGATACCCTCTCTCCTTTGGTTTTGCCAACTAAAATGAGATGTTTTCGAAAATGTGACTATAACAAACTTAACTGTATGATTTCCAAATATAATTGGACAGATTTTTATAACTGTATGGACATCGAAAGTGCCACTGAAATATTTTATAGCGTTTTAAACACTTTCTTTGATGAATGTGTTCCTGATAGGTTTCCTCCAAAGCCAAACAGGCCCGCCTGGTTTACCAATGCGCTTCAAAGACTTAAAAATCTTAAAACAAACACTAATAAAAAGTATAAAAAATCTGGTAAGCCGAGCGATTTTTCGAAATATGTAGTGGCACGATCCGATTTTAATGTTCTTAAAAGTCATTGCTATTCTATGTATTTAAATCGATGGAAATTTGAATTTTCAAATGATCCGAAGCAGTTTTATAACTTCGCTAACGCTAAGCGTAAGTTATCTGCATTACCTTCAGTTCGTTTAAACTCAATGGAGGCATCTACGGACTCTGAAATTGCTGATTTATTTTCTGACTTTTTTCAAACTACTTATAGTTCGTCTTCTTGGTCAAATTCTAACTACCCTAATCCCTTAAATAGGCGAATTGTATTTTCTCCCCCGTAATTACCGAATGTTCTCTCCTAAGAGACTTAGAAACAACAACGCCAACTTACTCTCCCGGTCCTGATGGACTTCCTGGGTATTGTGCATCAACCATTTGCAAACCGATTCTTAAACTTTTTTATTTGTCTATTTCATCATCTGTTTTTCCAACTATCTGGAAGGAATCTTTCATTATTCCACTCCACAAAAAGGGTGCGAAGACGGATGGCCAGAATTATAGAGGTATTTCTAAATTGTCGGCAATTCCTAAAGCATTTCAGCGTATTATTACTTATCATTTGCAACATTTATGTTCCTAATATCACCGTGTCAGCATGGTTTTGTTAAGCGAAGATCGACCACCACGAACCTTCTTGAATTGACATCCATTGTAATACATATATATACATTATACATTATATATACAGATTTCAGCAAAGCCTTTGACTCTGTTAACCACTCTCTCCTTTTATTCAAATTAGATCAGCTTGGGTTTCCGTGTAATCTATTAACTTGGATTTCAAGTTATTTGAATGGAAGGACTCAGAGGGTTATGTTTAAAAACGCTGTTTCCAAAATGATACATGAGAGATCGGGAGTGCCCCAGGGTAGTCATTTGGGCCCTTTGCTGTGTTACTACACATTCTCGTGTACTAATGTATGCTGATGATGTTAAGCTTTGTTTGACATATAATAATATTGAGTCTGGTTTTGGCTTACATTCAGACATTGATCATTTTCAGATATGGTGTGAGTAAAACCTCTTAAATTTGAACTGCCTGAAAAGTAACGTAATGACCTTTTACAGAGGTACTCCTACATTTATAAGTTATTCGCTTCAGAACTCCCCACTTGATCGTATATATTCAGTTAACGAAATTAAAAGAAATTTGACTGCCACATTATGTCGACTGTCAACTAAGCTATGAGTTTTATTGGACGGTTCACCACAAGCCGGTTCTGGTCCGCCTACGGCGAGTACCAGCAACCCCATTGCTCAAAACATGAACTCTTTCTTTGTCAGCAACATGCAAGGGGTTTTGCTAGGGACTGCACTTGTGCAAGTTATCTGCAACGGCGTGGCTTACACAGCTAGAGCTTTGATCGACTCTGGGTCTGAGGGCACCTTTATTTCTGAAAAACTATTCAGGACTACAAGGATTCCTTATACGAAGGTGCAAGCACGAGTCTCAGGGCTGAATCAAGCTGTTGCTGGCCAATCTCAAAAAATGTGTCAATTCAGTTTGGGCTCCTCGCATCGTCCTCGCATTCAAGTACAAACTTCCGCCTATGTTCTTCCAAAGTTGGCAGAGAATCTACCCTCGCGTGAGGTTCCATCCGTTGCGTTGAGGGATTTGCCAAATATCCAGTTAGCCGACCCGTCCTTTTCAAAAAGCGCACCAGTTGATGTTCTTGTCGGAGCCGATATTATCCCGTCGATTCTGTTAGGAGGGGTGCGTCCGAATTTATGCGGAACCCTCTTAGGACAAGAAACGATATTTGGCTGGGTAATTTCCGGTCCAATCCCTACTTCGATTTCATCATTCTCTACTCGAATTTCTGTTGAGAACCAAGACCAGTTGGAAAACCTTCTCACTCGGTTTTGGGAGGTGGAGGATCTACCGCTTCCAGCAGCTGAGGAGCCCGATACGGTATGTGAGCATTTTTTTCAAACAACCACGAAGCGACAAGAGTGTGGGAGATACGTGGTATCGCTTCCATTTCGTAACCCAGACGCCATTTCTTTGGGTCATTCCAGATCAATAGCAATGTCCCAATTCCTAAAGAATGAAAATCGTTTGAACAAAGATTCCGCTTTGAAGGCCCAGTACAACCAAGTCATTCGAGAATACTTGGAGTTGGGCCACATGTGCCAAGTACCAGCTGATAGCAGCTCACAAAATTTTTACCTTCCGCATCACGCGGTCTTTAAGCCTGATAGTACAACAACGAAGGTGCGAGTTGTGTTCAACGCATCAAGCAAGTCGACGAATGGCGTTAGTCTGAATGACATCTTACATCCAGGGCCTGTCCTACAAACGGACTTAACCATCCAGTTGCTAAAATGGCGATGCTTTCGATTTGTCTTTAATGCCGATATCACCAAAATGTATCGCCAGATCCTAGTAGACCCACAACACACTCCATTCCAACGAATATTATTCCGAGACCAGGACGGTAATCTTAACGATTATGAGCTCAAGACAGTTACCTTTGGTATAAACTGTGCGCCATTTCTGGCACTTCGGGTCCTGCGTCAGCTGTCAATGGATGTCCAAAAAACACACCCGTTAGCCAGTGAAATCATCAGGACTTCCATGTACGTCGATGATGTGTTAGCGGGGTCCCACTCAGAGGAAGAAGCTATATCCATGATTCGTGAGCTCCGTGCCGCTCTTGGTTCCGCAGGGTTTCCACTGCGAAAGTGGACTTCCAACCACAAGGCTCTGTTAAACACAGTACCAGCTAATCATCTTTTGAATTCGGACTTTTTAGAAATCGAGGAGGCTAGCACTGCAAAAACGTTAGGGATTCGTTGGAAGGGCACGAGTGACCATTTTTATTTTATGGCTTCTTACCCCAGTCTTTATTCCTCGTACACGAAGCGTGAAATACTCTCCCAAATAGCAAAGCTTTTCGATCCAGCTGGGTGGCTGGCTCCGTTTGTCATCCGTGCAAAGTTGTTTATGCAAGAATTATGGCTAAGAGAATTGGCCTGGGATGACGTGTTGCCCATCGCCCTAGCCGAAGAGTGGCTATCTTTCCTCCAAAGCTTTCCGGAGATCAATAAAATCCGAATTCCGCGATGGTTGCAAACGTGCCCAAAAGCGAGAGCACAAATCCACGGTTTCTGCGATGCTTCACAACGCGTAGTATGCAATCTCCTTGCGGCAAAAACACGGGTCGCCCCGGTGAAAACTATTTCACTGCCACGACTTGAGTTATGTGGGGCAGTACTTTTAGCCGATTTGACAGCAGCCATTGTTCCGCAACTTCCACTCGACGTCACCGAAAAGTATTTCTGGACAGACTCGACGATCGTCTTGGCGTGGTTGAACAAACCTCCATGTCAATGGACTACTTTCGTAGCCAACAGAGTGGCTAAAATAGCTCGAACGGACAGCCTAGACAACTGGCGCCATGTCCGCTCAGAGGATAACCCCGCGGATTTGGCAAGTCGGGGGGTTTGTGCCACAGAGTTGGTGAATAACGAAATGTGGTGGCATGGTCCAGTGTGGTTGAAGTCACCGCAAAGTAGCTGGCGAGAATCGACGGTGTCGGCTCCAGACACGGCGATCGAACAACGCAATGTGAAGGTTCATGTTGCTATTCCTAGCCCACCTAGTTCATCAGATCTCATTTTACGGTTCTCCGACCTGGGAAGGGCACTGCGCGTTACGGCATACGCGATTCGCTTTATAAAGGGCTGTCGAAATACATGCCGATCGTCCTCATTAGAGCTTACAGGGTCAGAGCTCGCGGAGGCTTTGGAAACGATAACTCTTGCAACTCAAAAAGCTTGTTATCAGGATGAACGTCGGCTTCTTGAGAAAAAACAGCATCTCCCTTGTCCAGCCCAATTGTAAATCTCAATCCTTTCATTGACAAGCGAGGTGTGCTACGAGCGTGTGGACGGGTCCAAGCATCGGACTCCATGTCTTATGACGAACGGTATCCGATTTTAGTGTCAGCATCCACCCATTTGGCTCGTTTGCTGGTTCGCTTCACACACAAAATATCCCTACATGGTGGGAACCAGCTCGTCGTAGGTCTAATACGCTCGAAATATTGGATTCCAAGACTACAAAATATTGTAAAGTCCGTCATCCGCGCATGCAAAGTATGCATTATCTACAAAAAGAAGGTGCAATCACAACTAATGGGCGATCTTCCAACAGAGCGAGTTACCTTTTCAAGACCTTTCACGTACACGGGTGTGGACTTTGCGGGTCCGTTCGAAATTAAGAGTTTTACTGGCCGCGCGTGTCGTATAAGAAAGGGGTATGTGTGTGTATTTGTATGTTTCACCACAAAGGCAATCCATCTTGAAGCAACATCCGATCTATCCTCCGAAGCATTTCTTGCTGCTTTTGCCCGCTTTGTAGCGCGACGGGGCTGCCCATGTCAAGTCCATTCCGACAATGGTAAAAACTTTGTCGGGGCAGCTAGAGCCTTGAACTCTGATTTTCTTGAATCCACAAAGAGGTTAATTGTTGATACATACCAGCATCAAAATCTTAAGTGGCGTTTTATCCCTCCCGGTGCGCCCCACATGCTCCCACATTGGAGCACCGCTACTCTCGGTCGCTGAGCCGGAGATTAAGGAAGGGGCTGCCTCAATCCTAAATCGTTGGCAACGCCTCAAGGCTCAAAGCCAACAACTCTGTGTCCGATGGAAGCGAGAGTATTTAAGCGAATTGCATAAGCGAAACAAGTGGCGTTTCCCGTCTAGGAATGTTGAGGTGGGCGATCTCGTCGTCGTAAAAGAAGACAACCTTCCCTCAAACGAATGGCGGGTGGCTCGAGTCCAGCGAACTTACATGGGAAACGATGACAAGACCCGAGTGGTCGATCTTACCACGTCGCGGGGAGTAATCAAAAGACCGATCACTAAAACTATTTTGCTTCCAATGGAATCCCAGATCCTGTCCTCCTACTCGTCGATCATTTCCAGTCAATAACCAATCATCCACTCATTCATCATTCATTTTACTCATTCATCTTTCATTTCATTATTCAGATCATCCTGCATCCATCCGGTTTTCGTCCTCAGATCACCATGACGCCACGCCCACGCCGAGAGCAGGTACAAGCCAATGAGCGCAAATGTACTCGAGGTATTCACTCCTACCGTTTGCCGAGGCGTCCACCCTCTCAAGAAGTGCGTACGGTTTCTGAGATTGACGATGGAGAAGCGGCTCAGGGCGGTCCTAATCAACGGGTACTGTGCTAACTGCCTGGCTCATGAGCATTCGGGTGAATCCTGCCGAAGTGGTAACAAATGCCGTCAGTGTGACGGGGCCCATCATACACTGCTACACATGCGGGAGCTTCCACGATCTAGGTCCAGATCGCCCTCTACTGGGTCACGGTCACCCCGTCATACTAGAAGCCCGACATCGGTGACTCAATCGTCACTTCAGCCTGGAACCGGGGTTTCGTCATCGTCCCTGACGGCTTTGTTACAACACAGAAGCCCCCGAGTGTTTCCCACCGCATCGATCCTGGTCCACAATGGGGCGACACAGTTCGATACGAGAGCGCTCATCGATTCTTGTGAGCCGGTGTCTCGGATTAACGCCTCCATGGCACAAGCATTTCACCTCGAGAAGATCTCGGTTGGCCGTGAGGAAGTGTGTAGCGCGGTTATTAAGTCCATAATGACACCAGAATTCCGTCTAGAAGTTTACTTGAAGATTGACCCGCATCTCAGCCATCGCACGCCAGCTACTCCAATTGATCTGCGGATTCGTCAGAAGTTCAACCACCTAACTCTGGCTGATGAGCGGTTTGATCGCCCATCCACTGTGGCGATCGTTTTAGGAGCTGACGTTTATTCGGATGTTATACGCGCAGGAGTCTTGACGAGTACAGATGGTCTACCAGTCGCTCAAAACACCGTCTTCGGTTGGACGCTTTCGGGAGCATGTCGATGCTGAACATATGAGGCGCCAACGGATGCATTGTTGCAACGCATTGCAAGGCCGGCGGGATGTTCGCGTGTGGAAATCGCTTATTAATACAATGATGACCGATTCCGGGGTTCCAACTTTTCGATAACGATTGGTGGATTTGTTATCTTGGCGTGAAGCAGTTTTTTTGTGGAGTCATTCTTTTTTTGGTCAATAAAGGAAATTCAGTGAAGTTGATCTAACGTGTTCTCCAATTGGGCGGTGCGGAATTGAAAGCGGAACGTCTAACAACCAAGACTTGGCCCCAAACACCGTAGAATAATGCTTGGTACTATTTTTATGCAAAATCTTATAAGAGGTGATATTGATTCTGTAGAACTGGTAAACCGTCAGATTAACACGATGTACATCAAATTTTTCTCTTCATGAGCCCTTTCGCGTCATATAACAATCTTTATCAATTAATTTGCACTTCAACTTCTATCCCTGTATTAAAAACTACAATTTTATCTCATTTGCTTCAATCTTAGTTGTAACCATTAGAATCTTTATGTGAACCGTCTCAATTTTGTCTCATGTATTTTTTCTCGCGAACTCGCATTTTTGCGCAAAATGAAAAAGGGTCCCGCGCGCAACAAGCACGTGCTTGGCATCGTAGTGCATCAACGTCCATCATATGTATAAAAAAAATTTTCAGTGGTCAAAATTACATGTAACAAGAGGGAACGCTATAGTCGAGTGACTCGACTATCAAATACCCGTTACTCAGCTAAAGCAAGCAGTCTCAAGCAGGGCAAGCCAAGCAGCCGCTTCAAAGTGGCGTCATCTACCGGCCATTTCATAATTTGATTATAACTTTTTACTGAGTGGGACTATTTAGGCATTAATAACCCAAACAAAATGGAGACACTTTCGCTCTAGCTTTAAAACTGTGTGCGCCAAAGCTTTTCGCGGTTTGTGGGCGTTAGGGGGGAGGGTGGGTTTCCCACTTTGGTCTATCAATAGGTATTGAAAAAACGAATACATATTCCATTTCCTGTTAATCTAGCTTCAAAACTGTGGGTGCCACATTTTTTCGCGCTTTGTGGGCGTGAGCGGGGTCGTGGCACATCGGCGAGAAAAACATGCGCTGCGTATTAACCCCTAGAATCTGCATGCCAAATCCCAATCTTCTTGCTTTTATCACTATGGACGGCAGTCCATGTAGTGACGAAGCGCACAAGGAGAGTGTGCGAAGGCGACTACTATTATATAGCCGCAGAATTGAAAATCTGCTGTAATGGTCCGATTCTACCGAGTAATACACCAATTTAAAGGTATTGCAAAAACTAAAAGGATTGCATACCAAGACCTCAAGAAAATCAATAGGTTTGGGGATAGTTCATACAGACGGACAGACGGACAGACAGACGGACAGACAGACGGACAGACAGACGCACAGACAGACGGACAGACGGACATGGCTAGAGCGACTCGGCTAGTGATCCTGATCAAGAATATATATACTTTATATGGTCGGAAACGCTTCCTTCTACCTGTTACATACTTTTGCACGAATCTAATATACCCTTTTACTCTACGAGAAACGGGTATAAAAACGAAAACACTCACACACACATCGACAAGTCGGCATGTACATATATGTATGTAAAATTATCTAAACACAAGTTTTGAAAGAATTGTTATAGAGGATGGGCGCAAGAAGGAAATTGTTTGATAGATGTGTATCCAAAAGACTCACAAGAACCATTAAAAATTGCAAAATTTTGATTTTTAGATTGAATTACTCCCACAGTTAAAGCCCAAAAGAGTGCTTTAGGTGCGCCATGTTTTAGTTTTCTTTTATTTCCGGCAATATTTTAATCGAGAGCCCCAACCGAAATCGGGGCTCTTAATTATGTTTAACCTACCGATCCTTCGTTTTTCGCTTAAACCATGTTGACCGTAGCGTCCCATCGGTATTTGTGTATTATTGTTTATATTTTGTTTTATGTTTTAAAGGTTATTTGGGGTTAATTGGCAGCAGGCTGTCTGGTTTTCCTTTTAGCTGACCAAAATGATAAATTAAAAATACCAGAACGCATGAGTTATGTTTAGGGGAGAATTACGACCGCCCGAGTGTACATTAAATAAGGAAGCGTTTGTTTTTAATTAATAAAAATGATTATTTATAATTCGCGACTCTGCGCGGTGATCAACTTGCGACGGCTAACTTTACTCGACTCTCTGAGTGTAGCATAACAGCTTGTTCTCTCAAAGTTTGCTCCTCTGATGTTATTCTTACATTCTGTTATGTACATATGTTAATATACGGGAACATTGGAACTAATTTCAACAAGTTAAGGTGGGAATAAGGCGAGGTTAATGCGGGGTTAACCATTCGGTTAAGGCGTTATTAGCTTCATTGGGGTGACGGTAAAACTAAGGTAAAGAAAGGGTAAATATGAGAAAAGTAAGTTTTTTTTTGGAATTTTGCGAGGATCAGGTGGGTTAAGGTGACAAAGCTGAAAAAGTAATGTTTAAGTGGAATTAATTAGGCAAGGAAATATTTTTTTTCATGTAAAATTTAAATTTCAAAATTCTAAAATAATAAAATAAATCTATATTCCAAAGTAGAAGAGAATGCAATAAAAATTAACAAAACTATAATTTTGTTCCTATTAATTTCCCTTTAGTTTTCCGATCGTTCCCATGGGAGCTAATTCGAATATATGATATGATATTGTCGTCCGATTTTTCTAAAATTTAATTCGAAATTCAGAACAGTGAAAAATTGTTATTATTAAGAGCATAAGGTAATATGTCAAAAAACACATAAGTTAAAATTTTTTTTCAATTATTTTCTTATGGGAGCTATAAGATATAGTTGTCCGATCCGGCCGCCTCCGAGTTTTATACTACCTGCAATAGAAAGACGACTTTTGGTAAAGTTTCAGCTCGATAGCTTCAAAACTGAGGGACTAGTTTGCGTAGAAACGGACGGACGGACAGACGGACGGACAGACGGACATGACTAGAACGACTCGTCTAGTCATGCTGACCAAGAATATATATAGGGTCGGAAACGCAAGTAGATGTCGCCCAACTTTTTGATTAAACTCTGTTGAAGTTAAAGGTTCAAAGTACCATTTCCACTAAACTGTGGCTCTGGGCTACGAAGGGTTTTCTTGCTATAAAGCCAGAAAAAGTGCCTAAAAATCGAACATTTCGAACTTTGACCACGGTTTTTTCAAAACTGTGACGTGATGAAAAGATTCCAAGTATGAGGTAGTAATCTACAGCTAAAATCCTTTCAGGTTTTGTTGCGTTTAGTCTTCGGCTTTTTCTTTGTCGACCTATGTAATTAGACTTCCCCTTATTATTTTCGCTGAAATCAATACATCACGACATTCCTGAAAAACAGTCCCCTTCCAAATAATCACTTTGAAATTAGTTGAAACTCCTAGTATTGTTAAAATTTCTCTGATCGAAAAACAATTCCAAAAACTAAATCTTGAATAGAAATTATTTTTATTTTTCATGGAATCTATTGTTAAAGCGTTTTTATTTGCTTATTATATTTGATTTATTACACCGCTATAACCATTTTTTGACAATAGTTAAGTTATAGCATCCATTCTTTTTTTTTAGAAATAGTACGTGCAAATTTCATAAAATTTAAATTTTGTATAAAGGGTATAAAAACTAGTTTAAATTTATTAAGACTTCCCTAACTAACAAATTATTTTTGGGTTTAACTTTCTTACAGGCTGCGTGGACCCACTTTCGTTTGGACTTTTAACCTAAAAAGTCGAGAGAAGGCCAGCAAATGGACCCTATCAGGAGTATGTCTTCTGTTGCAGACTTAAAAATATATATATAATAATCAGAACTAAAAACTAAAATGAATAAAAATACCACCGGTTTCATTTTTATGTTTTAAATAGGTTATACTTTTATTTTCGCAATTGGTCGATTCGACTGTGAAGAGTTAAATAATAAGAGGACACAAGGCATAGGCAGAGCCGAGACCCACAAGAAGCCTGTCGCAAATGTGGCAGACAGGTTGCCGAAAACAGCGTATTTTGTTCTACATGCATGGAATGCTACCAGTGAGCGGGAAATGGCCAGCGATGACAGCCGCAGCGAGGAGAGCGGAGGGGTCACTCGTTTTTACCTCTTAAATCTAACTGGCAGGCTAATCGAAAAGGAGCAGCAGTGGACCGCAGCGGTGACGATTGGTGGAAACTCGCCACAATCGATAACGGGACAAAAGCGTTAGGGTATCAATGGTTATTGAAAAAACGAATACACATTCCTTTTTCCGTTAATCTAGCTTCAAAACTGTGGGTACCACAGTTTTTCGCGCTTTGTATGCGTGAGCGGAATCGTGGCACATCGGCGAGAAAAACATGCGCTGCGTACTAACCCCTAGAATCTGCATGCCAAATCCCAATCTTCTTGCTTTTATCACTATGGACGGCAGTCCATGTAGTGACGAAGCGCACAAGGAGAGTGTGCGAAGGCGACTACTATTATATAGCCGCAGAATTGAAAATCTGCTGTAATGGTCCGATTCTACCGAGTAATACACCAATTTAAAGGTATTGCAAAAACTAAAAGGATTGCATACCAAGACCTCAAGAAAATCAATTGGTTTGGGGATAGTTCATACAGACGGACAGACAGACGGACAGACGGACAGACGGACATGGCTAGAGCGACTCGGCTAGTGATCCTGATCAAGAATATATATACTTTATATGGTCGGAAACGCTTCCTTCTACCTGTTGCATAGTTTTGCACGAATCTAATATACCCTTTTACTCTACAAGTAACGGGTATAAAAACAAAAACACTCACACACACATCGACAAGTCGGCATGTACATATATGTATGATATCAGTTCCAGATATCACTATTCACTCGTGAATAACCATATGAATCACTCGTGACATGTCATTTGACACCGGTGACGTACCGGTGATTTTCCATAGAGACATTTCTTCGGGATGTCCTACCCCGTCCCATGGTGACAAGATGAGTGACATTTTTTCGAAGACACTCGTGATGGTCACCACCTTGTGACACGTCACTTAGTATTTCACGTGTGACTTTCAGAATTTTTTCAATGGAATGTAACTTCTGAAAATCCATCATCGTGTCTCCTGTGTCATTGGTGATTTCACGTGTGACCTTCAGAATTTTTTCAATGGAATGTCACTTCTGAAAATCCATCATCGGGTCACCTGTGTCATATGTGATTTCATGTATGACTTTTTCCAAAACTTCATTATTTCATTCATTTTTATATTTCATTATAATATATATATATATATATATATATTACGGATATATTTATATTCATTTATTTCATTTTATTTATTTTATTTTATTTTATATATTTTCTTTTTTAAATTATGTTATTAAAGTTATTAAGACAATTATTATTATTATTTCTAGTTTTTTGTTTCACCAATTTATTTTTAATATTAAGAAAGGCCTTTCTCAGGCACTTGTCTGGGTCTTCAGAATTTTTCATCAATGCTCCTAAAAATATTAAAAAGTATTAATATTTGTATTTATTTATTTATTAATATTATTTATTTATTATTAAGCACTTTTACTTGCCACTTTCGGCTAATTGCCCGGAACTTTCTAGGTTATTTTGCGAAACACATAACATAAAACACTTTTAAAATTGGTGCAAATTCACAAAATCTTAACATTAAGATTGCACTGACCTGACTTTATTTTTTATAGCACTTGGCACAATTGATACGCTAAATCCTCAAAATCCTCAAAAAGAATGTGATTGCCCCAAATCTTTTTCTCACCCCTTTGCCATGCTTCTGTTTCATCTTCGCTTTTGGCGCGTGCGAATGCTCATATACCCTTTCTGAAACCGTAAATATCCGACTATATAATTTTTATTTTTTTTAGTAAAATAACAATTTTTTATAGCTGTTAATAATAAAGAAATATTAAAGGACCAATTTTTTAAACTTAACTAAAAAATTAGATTATATAATAAAGTTAAATATAACATTTAATGAGTTAAATGTACTTTTCTAATTAAATTAGAATTACCTTCTTTTTATAATAAAATTATTGAAGTTTAAAAAACAAAAAAAAATAGTTTTTTTCGAAATACAATATTGACTAAAAAATGTAAGGGCATACACATGTCGCTGCGTCACACAAAATTTACCGGCCAAATTTTGGTTGCTAGCTGAACATAACTGTAAAGCGCAAGAGAGAATAACACACCGGCCAAAATTTGTCACTGCTAGCGTCGAGTGCAGTCAGATTATCGGACAAAGAAAGAGAGCGCAATAAAAAATATCGGCTATTCTTTCTCGCACGTCGAAGCTGCGCCGACTGCTCTGCTGACGTCGGCAGCGGACGTGCGTTTGGACAAGTGAGTTTCTCACCGACGTGACGCCAGAACTGAAGGGTATCTAAACACAAGTTTTGAAAGAATTGTTAAAGAGGATGGGCGCATGAAGGAAATTGTTTGAAAGATGTGTATTTAAAAGACTCACAAGAAACATTAAAAATTGCAAAATTTTGACTTTTAGATCGAATTACTCCCACAGTTTAAGCCCAAAAGACTGCTTTAGGTGCGCCATGTTTTAGTTTTCTTTTATTTCCGGAAATATTTTTTTTCATGTAAAATTTAAATTTTAAAATTCTAAAATAATAAAATAAATCTATATTCCAAAGTAGAAGAGAATACAATAAAAATTAACAAAACTATAATTTTGTTCCTATTAATTTCCCTTTAGTTTTCCGATCCTTTCTATGGGAGCTATATGATTGTCGTCCGATTTTTCTAAAATTTAGTTCGAAATTCAGAAGAGATAAAAAAATTATATATTCAAGAGCATAAGGTAATATGTCAAAAAACACAAAAGTTATAATTTTTTTTTCAATTATTTTTCCGATTATTCCTATGGGAGCTATAAGATATAGTTGTCCGATCCGGCCGTCTCCGACTTTTATACTACCTGCAATAGAAAGACGACTTTTGGTAAAGTTTCAGCTCGATAGCTTCAAAATTGAGGGACTAGTTTGCGCAGAAACGGACGGACGGACAGACGGACGGACAGACGGACATGGCTAGATCGACTCGTCTAGTCATGCTGACCAAGAATATATATGGGGTCGGAAACGCAAGTAGATGTCGCCCCACTTTTTGATTAAACGCTGTTGAAGTTAAAGGTTCAAAGTACCATTTCCACTAAACTGTGGCTCTGGGCTACGAAGGGTTTTCTAGCTATAAAGCCAGAAAAAGTACCTAAAAATCGAACATTTCGAAATTTGACCACGGTTTTTTTCAAAACTGTGACGTGATGAAAAGATTCCAAGTATGAGGTAGTAATCTACAGCTAAAATCCTTTCAGGTTTTGTTGCGTTTAGTCTTCGGCTTTTTTTTTTGTCGACCTGTGTAATTATTATTTTTGCTGAAATCAATACATCACGACATTCCTGAAAAACAGTCCCCTTCCAAATAATCACTTTGAAATTAGTTGAAACTCCTAATATTGTTAAAATTTCTCTGATCGAAAAACAATTCCAAAAACTAAATCCGTTATTTTTTTGTTACATTATATACATTTTATTTACTATACCTCTGCCTTAACTACAATTAAATCTTAAATTGCCTCTATTTAAAAATTGTATAAGAGCAGCAGATTATATTCCGATAATTTTTGGAAATCTTTGTTATGAATACAAACTTTATAAAAGAAAACGTGTATAGAATTTAAATGAATACGAATTTAAACATGAACCTTGAGTAGTTCTATACTTTAACTCTGCCGATGATTCTGCGGTCGTAGGAGAAAAGGGGTCACCAGAGCCATGCTCAAGGATGGTGATCATAGGTTGGGTGGGCATCCCGCGACCACTATAACATCTGTGGCATCGCGTTTACTTACTTTTTCTCGATCTTTACTATTCTTTACTATCTTTTCCTGAGTCTGTCTATCATTCTCTTCCGGTTTTGAAATCTCGCCTTTCTTTTTTCGTAAGCATGCTTAAATCTTGTCTTAAATATAATAATGAGTAGCTAGTATGCCGGTCCGTCTAATCAAGACCACCACCCCCAAAGCCGACGAGCGAGAGTCGGACCCATAGCATGCACCCGCACGGACGGATCGTAGGACTCACCGCACCCAAATTACTCGTTACACGCTACACACTCAGCATCCGCAACATTTCAAAGGACGTTTGATCAAGTGATTGGAGCCAAAAGGGGGTCAGCGTGAAAAAATTGAGCTGCTAATTAACACCTAGAATTTTCATTGAAAGTGTCAGTCATCTAGCTTTTATAGTTTCTTCAGCAAGTGATCCTGATCAAAAATATTTATACTTTATACGGTCGGAAACGCTTCTATATAGTTGTGTGCCCTTGTGTTTGATCAGCAAGGGGTCATTGTAAGAGAGGTTCCCAGGCAAAGACAAACATGGAAGAATGACTTCAATACGCTATAATTATTCTGATCTTCAATGTATGTACAAGTGTGTGACAAAGTTTTTAAATTCGTTAGACCAGGGGCGTCTGTTCAGCGTGGTTCGAACGTACAGACTCTTCGTCTTCTTTTGATTCGATCCTTCTCATGTTCTCGCTCTACACAGGTCCAGATGAGCGAATTCTGATTTGTGACCAGTTGGTCACCAGTAAGACCACTCTGCCTATTAGATAGGAGTGTGGCTTAATATTTATTTCAGGTTGGTATGTTAAGCTATATATAAATAGACTATTAGCGGCTATTCCAGAGGCCTTTCATAGCAGGCTTTAGGGTATTTTACATTGAGAATTATTTTAATCATAGAATTGGTACTGTTTGTGGGGAAGACAACGAATATGCCACCCTTGATTATTTATAATTATTATATAACGCACGAATAGGTTCTATTATATGTATATCATTTATTCGGAGCGGCAAACGGACTGTGTAAGCTTGGCTCCAAGCTCTTAATATATATACAGGCCTACAAAGTAGTCGCTGAATAGATAAGCGACAGCTTTAGTAGAATGAGAAAGACGGCGACAAAAGATAAGCAGAGAGCGCTGCAGGTGCCGTCGTACACCTATGGCCCCCGTTGGAAGAGGTAAGGTTCCAACTATCTCGGAATCGATGGGCAGAACGGCTAGTTTGGCGACGGCTCTTTTAATCAGACCCGTAGCTGTACGGACCATAGCTACTCTGATGACTCCGTCCCCGCCGGGTATGACTTCCAAGCTGCCATCTCAATGGTGGAACGTTGTCCTCCTTCAGCAAAGTTATGCTTCCAACCTTGACGTTAGAAGTTTCGACGCGCCACTTGCTCCTCTCTTGTAGAAGGGTCAAATACTCGCTGCTCAATCTTTTCCAGAAATGTTGTTGCATCTGAGTCACACGCTGCCATCTGCTAAGGCGGCCTTCGCGAAGATGAGTAATGTCAGGCTCAGGAAACTTAGTGTAGCTTGAACCCTTCAGGAAATGCGCCGGTGTTAGCACCTCAAGGTTTTCAGCATTTTCTGAAATTGGACAGAGTGGACGGGAGTTAAGGATGGCAGAAATCTCATATGCAAGAGTTCTTAATTCATCGATGGCTAAGACGGATGCACCGACTCTGTAGAAGTGAGATTTAGCTGATTTCACAGCAGCCTCCTTTAAGCCACCGAAGTACGGGGCACGCGGAGGGATGCACTTCCAATCAATCCCATCAGCTAAACAGACTGAAGATATCGATTTTGTGTGCTGCTTGCTCAAAAAGAGATCTTTCAGCTCGGCAAGTTGGTAGTGAGATCCTGGACCACTTCCAAAAGAGCAGCCTTCGTGGAAAAGCAGACAAAGACGGCGATATAGCACTTGTGGGGTGCCTTATTTCTGGCCTCTGCCTTGTGATAGAATGGCCCACAATAATCCACTCCTGTAGTATGAAAGGCTGGATTGGGATGCACTCTGTTTGCTGGCAGGCTACCCATGACGTGCTCCCAAGTGACAGGCTTCATTCGAAAACATCGGACGCATTTGTTGATAACGCTGGCGACGAATTTGCGGCCTCCAATCGGCCAGTACCTTTGCCGTAATGCGGCAAGCAGCGCCTGCGATCCTGCATGCAAATATTTTTCATGATAATAGACGATGATCGCCTTGGTGACTGGATGATCTTTGGGTAACAGTATAGGATGCCTCGTATCGTAGTCCAAGTTTGCGTTCTGCAGCCTTCCACCAACGCGAAGTAACACACCGGAGCCGAGTATAGGCCTAAGTGACACCAGCTGGCTTTTCTGTGGAAACGGCTTGCCCTGGCTAAGAGATACGTACTCTTTCGCCAAGTTAACCAGTTTAATGCCTCTTAACAGAAGTACAGTTCCAGGGTTTATCTCCTCTACCGAAAGACGACCTTTTAACGGCGCAGATTTAACTCTGCAATTTGAAATGAACCGATAAATGTATGCAAATATGCGCTGCACCTTATTAAAAGAGTTAAGGAATTTGCAGTTTGATAAACTGTCTATGCTAACGGTCCCAATTAGAGCCACAGAACGGCGCTCTGGAAGATCCTTTACTAAGCCTAGCAGGGACGGCCAATTCGACGAACTTAGCAGAAGGAATGGAGGCCCGTTAGCCCAAAGAGAATGTTCCAACAATTCTCTCGGGGTACATCCTCGCGATACGACGTCTGCCGGATTCAAGTTTGTAGGAACGTGAAGCCAAGACATATTTTTCGTCATCTCCTGAATATTCGCGATTCTGTTTGATACGAAAACGTTAAACTCCCTCGGAGGCTGCCGAATCCACGCCAACACAATAGACGAGTCCGACCAGCAATGAAGGGTGCAATCGAAATCTATGGCTTCCTTGACGTTTACGATTAGCTCAGCCAATAAAAGCGCTGCGGAAAGTTCTAATCTTGGAATTGTTAAAGCCTTCAATGGAGGTACCCTTGACTTGGCACAGAGCAGATGAACTTTCGATTCTCCATTGGCCTCCGATCGCAAGTATAGACACCTTCAAAGCTGAATGCTAGATCGCAGAATCCATTCAACTCAACAGCGGCCCTTGGTTGCGACGCATCGTAGAAATTTTAAGTTCTGTACGACCGATAACTGTGAGGTCAACTTCCCCCATGACGAAAGAATAGGCTCTGGCAGTCGTCATCCCAATCCACGATCGCACTCAAGAGATTGCAGAAAAAGCTTACATTTTGTGATAATTGGAGTTATTAAACCGAGTGGATCATAGAATTTGGCAATTGTTGACAATGCAACCCGCTTAAAATTAAATAGGAGTTGATCAGAAGATGGATCCCAGACTAGTCCCAATGCCTTGCCACATCCGACCCATCGTGAAATTATTAGCTGCTCCTTGTCGCATTCAGTCTCTCCTTCCAGGCTGCTGACTCATTCGAGCACCATTTGCGGATTGGAAAGTGGCCTCGCGACAGTAGTTCCTTCACCTGACGACGAATTTCTCTCACCTCCTCAACTGAGTCCCCACCAGATATTAAATCATCCACATAGAAATCTCTACGAACAATCTTTGATCCAATAGGAAATGATTCCTTTTCATCGTAAGAGAGTTGATGCATGGCCCTTATAGCCAAGAAGGCAGCTGGCTTGGTTTCATAGGTCACGGTGTTCAATTTAAAAACACTCAACTCTTCTATAAAGTTCTCTCTCCAAACGATGCACTGCAAAATGTCATCCGGGTACGAATGATGAACTTTAAAAAATCGAAAGCAAAGCAGTATATTGAAGATTTTTTGTTAAATTGTTGGTCCTGCCAGAAGTAAGTCGTTCAGAGAGCTACCAGAGGTTGATTTAGCAGATCCATCAAAAACGACACGAAGCTTCGTAGTCGTTCTCTCCTGCTTATGTACGCAATGGTGGGGCAAAAAGAATTGTGTTGCTGACGGTTTCTTTGTTACAAGAGACATGTGAACTAAATGGTGAGTACTGAGCTTTCAGGGCTGGGTTTCTATCTAGTTTAGCTTCCAAACTCTTGAACCGACGACGAGCCAGTCAATAAGAATCACCTAGAGATTCAAATCCGGAAGTGGACAAGAGACGAACAGAGTATTGGCCGTTTCCAAGTCTAATGAAATTTTCAGTGAAAAGCTGTTCACATCGCAAGTCTTCCGGTAATAAAGATGGCTTAGACAAAGTGAAGTCCTCAATTTCCCAAAGTCTCTTACTATGGCGGCAAGGTTGTCATCGGAATGATCAGCAGGGTCCTTGATGCTGGCTTGTAAAACTGATTTATGAGTTGGCATACTCGATGATAACCCTCCAGAGACTATCCAAAGCCCTATCCAAATGAATTTTTCCAATAAATTATTTCGAAAAACAACCAAGCGCCAAGTAAAAGGTCAATTCGTTGCGATTGATTGAAATGAGGATCCGCGAGCGAAATGTTTTGCGGTATCCTCCATGATGGTGCATTTATATTGAAATGGGTCTGATAATCAGTAATCCTGTGAGTCACAACCGCTGTGAATGCCGCACGATAGCTTGCATCCCGTGATTTCCCAAGAATATCGACAGTCTTATCAGAGATAATAGAAGATTCTCCTATCCCAGAAATCGAGGTTTGCGAACTTCTATGATTCAAATTTAGTTGGCTAGCTAAGCGAGAGGTTCTGAAGTTAAGCTGGGAAGCAGAATCTAAAATTGCTCGGCAAGGCATAAATGCTCCAATTCTATTTATACCCGTTACTCATAGAGTAAAAGGGTATATAAGATTCGTGCAAAAGTATGTAACAGGAAGAGTTCCGACCACATAAATTATATATATTCTTGATCAGGATCCCTAGCCGAGTCAATCTAGCCATGTCCGTCTGTCTGTCCGTCCGTCCGTCCGTCTGTCTGTCCATCTGTATGAACGCTGAGATCTCCACGCCCCCTCTAACGCCCACAAACCGCGAAAATTAGTGGCACCCGTCTGTATGAACGCTGAGATCTCGGAAACTATAAAAGCTAGAAGATTGGGATTTGGCATGCAGATTCTAGGGGTTAATTCGCAGCGCAAGTTTTTCACGCCGATGTGCCACGCCCCCTTTTTGATGGTATGTCAACGACGAGAAAGACGACAGACTGAAGGTCTTCTCCTCCTGCCGAATATCTTTATTGTCCTCTTATTACATTAGTATTTGAAATTTTTAGGTACATTTGAATGGCGGGTTTTAACATTGCAATAAAGCACGCGCTAACTCAAAATTAAGTACAGCCATCGCTTCTGAGCCAATAGGAAGTTTTGGATTTCGTCGTCGTCTTATATTTCTATAGACATGTGAGCCTGCTGTAGAGGCCAGCATAGGATTTATCCTTCATGGTAACATGTGATCCAGCTGCAGACATTCTTTCGCAGGTGAAGACGCCAATTAGGGACTTGAACCACTGCGCGAAATTAGCCGGTTAAACGAAAATCGCCCTGAACGGAGACATAATTGAGGCGACGGCGTTTTCAGGTAGTAGGCATTCCCGTGCCTGACGGAGCCGCCAGCTCGTGCGAGATCCATTATTTACATCTGGATTCATCGTTTGGCCATATTTGGTAGCCTCTAAGAAGACTCCACTAAACTCCAGAAGCGCGCGCAACAAATTCAATCAGGAACAGATATCAGTCGTGAGGCAGCCGTTTGTGTGCAAGTCCCGTAGAGTCACAAAGGCGTCCACTTTGAGATTTTAGCTACAAGCATGCGCCGCACTCTAAATGAATACCGCCCGCCGTTGCTTTTGAGCCAGTAGAAGATTAAGGTTTCCATCTTTTTTGTCTTTCAGATATACGTTGAGCTGTTGCAGAAGCCAACGGAGGACCCAAATGGGAACCACTGCACCGACAAGAATCAAACATGATCCGTCTGCGGGCCTCCTCTCAAAGGAGACAATGGTGCCGTCAGTCATCTTGGGCACCGTGAGGCTGTGCAAAATCGACAGCCAGTTGGTCAGGAATCGTCCAGCGGTAAACAGCGTCACCGGCTCGTATAAGATCCCTTTCCACATTCGGATTCGTCATTTGGCTGCAATCTGGTCGCTTTTGAGGAGACTCCACAAATTGTCCGGATGAGCGTGCAAATTTGTCCATCAGGCGCAATATATCCGTTAAGGGACCGTTGTTGTGAGTGAGCACCGTGGAGTCACGAGGCGTCCAATTTCATTTCCGCCAAAACAAGCACTATCCCTGGATCAAAAATCGGTGGGAGCCAGTTTTATAAGGTGGCAAGCGGCTAATTTTACAATAACTCCAGAGCCACTGTAATATAGGAACATTATTATTTTGATAATGAGTTTAATTACAGTTGTCTTTGTTGTCTTTCAGGGCAGCGGTGTGTGGGAGAAAAGCGGGCATCCCCTGTCAGCTGCGGCATCAATGGTTCCCTCTAGATCCTCTCCAGAGACCTGCAGAATATAGCGGCTTTGAGTGGGTAAAACCGCCTGGTTTCAGTTGCACAAGATATCCTGTTTGCTTGAGTCATGGCTTTCGTCGCCTGTTTTCAGCAGGCAACACGGATGTGAAGTGGGCAGTGAATAGAAATAGTTTATATTTTCTAACGACTGGACAAAATAATTAGATCAGCTACGGGTTAAAGAACTTAAAGGCAGAGCTTTAGTAAAGCTTTACAACCAACTAGAATGTTCCAAGCCCGACAATATAGTTGTCTCGCTCGCACACCTTCGTTCAGTTTCGCCTGGAAGAGGTCCCGTTAAAGCTCGCTGTACTGTCGCGCTGCTGAAAATTTTCGGCCACGCAGATCACTTTGCTGCCGATATTTAACCGCCTAAGTTGCGTGCATTTGGAAATATATAATTTTTAATACTAGTAAAAAAAAAGAAAACAAAACCACGTGCTGACCCCCCAAAACCCCAGATCAAGTTTTATCTTCGCCGAGTGGGCTGAGGACAGCCAAATTCGAGCAGCGATCAGGAGACTGGCAGTCTACCTGTAGTGAAAACAAGAAGTGTGAACCGTATTATTGAAGGTAAATTCAAGGACAGTTTTTGAGGTTTTGAGGGTTTGAGGCCAACGGAATATGAGTGGAGCACGTGTCGTTGCGTAACCGTAACCTCCTCGTCGTGAGTACTAAATGACCCAACTGCAGGGTATGATGATGTAATGGATATACGAGTGAGTTATACGCGCGATCGTTAAAGTAAGAGAGCACCTAACCGCATTACCCTGTGGTCGATATTGTTATTTGGAAACCCTACGGTGTTAGCCTTTTCTTTTGGTTTTCGTGTCGAGCAATTCTCAAGCTACGTTTGTAAAAACTCGTTGAGTATGTTCACGAGCAAATTTGTAGACAATTAAGTGAATTTAATAAAAAATTAATAGTATATAAAAACTAAAATTAAGTAAACCCTTCTTGTACAGCCAGCTACCAAAGCAATGACAGCCTGAATATTATTATTTACCCACACATATTTAGTATATATATATATATGAATATTATTTGACTAACTTTGATTCCACAGCTAACCGAACAGTTATTGGGCCCAAGATCCTGCTGAAGGTAGTAATGAGTGGTAACAATTTATATATAATTAAGTCGCAATGATTTAAATTCGTGAAATGGTTTATATTAACGGTGACATTTTTGTATAAGGGCTTTTAATTTCTATATTACATAACTATGAATTTGAATTGACTTTCTAGAATTTAATTAATGAACTCGCGTGTATTTTGCGTACGACCGAAAACAATGAAATGTGTACAACTACATTTATTCTTTTGTAATTAAATGTCTAATATGACCAAGTAAATAAACCTGAATCTGTCCAAGTACATAATGCCAATGAATTATCGAGGTTGAACATGAAGTAACTTTTACGTTAGGGGTAATGGCAAAAAGGTTCCATGCATTACCAAGGTAGGGAGGGTATAGAGGAACGCGTGATCAATTCCAACTAGGATCACGCCCCAAAACATCATGTCTATTTAGCTCCTTCTACCAGCTATACCGTTTGGGGGATATTTGTTTTGATATTTGTTGTTTTTGTATTGATTAGAGTAGAGTCAGGAAGTGCACTTAAACTTTTATCAAGTGGTGAGTTGAAGGAGAAAACAGGGATAGGAAAAAACCCGACGCCAATACCGGCGAGCTGAGCACAGAGCGCAGTATAGTGCACTGAACCTCCGATTCCCTATCCAACCGAGGCTGTAACCTGAAACAATTCGCAGCCGTACCATTACAGATGAGGATACCCCTTCTGTGACCCCCGCATCCATTCAACAGTCAGTCAGCCTGCAGGGAAAAGAGCACGCCATTGCCAGTGACATAAGGGACCGGCGCAGCGCATCCGCATGAGGGACAGCATCCGGACTTCGAGGGAGCCATCTCTCCTTCCTGTTTTTCAGATTTATGTGAGGTCGCTGCAGGAACCGACGGAGGACTCAGCTCAGAAACCATTGTACCGATGAGAAACGCCCAGATCCGGCTGCGAGTGTCCTCTCGCAGGAGCAATGACGCCAGCCAACATTTTTGGATACTACGAGGCAGTGCATCACCGTCAGCCAGTTTGTCGAAGGTCATCCACATATAATCGCAGACAGAGCGGTGGCGCTTTTCATGGAGAAGGAAAATTCAGCGACAGTCGTCGCCATCAGCTCGTAAAGGGAGGGACCCTCACTTATATTTATCCTCTGGCTGAATCTGGTGTTTCTGGGGAGACTCCACCATTCTCCGGATGAGCGTGTATCTTTGGGGAGCCAGATTTATGCAGCGGAAAGCGGCTAATTTTACAACAACTCCAGAGCCGCTGCAATATAGGAACATTATTATTTTGATAATGAATCTAATTACAGTTGTCTTTTTTTCTTTCAGGGCAGCGGCGTGTGGGAGGAAAGCGGGCATCCCCTGTCAGCAGCGGCATCAATGGTTCCCTCTAGATCCCCTCCAGAGATCTGCATGATTTAGCGGCGGGAGCACGGCAGCTTTGAGTGGGAAAACCGCCTGGTTTCAGCTGCACGAGATCCTTGTGAGGAATACCCCACATTTTTTATAGAAATAAGTGTAGTTAAGTAGATAAGTAAATAAGGATAGTATAAGAGACAACGCAAAGACCCACGGAGGGCACCAACACCTAGGGGAAAACCACACGCACACCGCGCGGGAGAGGAAAGGAGAGAAGAAAACGCAGCCGCAGCCGAAAACGCAGCCGCAGCCGCAGCCGAGACGCAGCCGCAGCCGAGACGCAGCCGCAGCCGAACGCAGCCGCAGCGGAAACGAAGCCGAAGCTGAACACGAAGGGGTCCTCTGCCCGACAGCGCAGCAGCCGAGACGATCGTGAGCAGAGGACGGCAGCCGAAGCTTAGCGATCTGCGGATCGACACAGTCCCTCGAGAGCCGGCAACAGAGCCAGACGTTTCGGTCGCAACACACAAACAGGAACTTGGACAGAGATTTGGAATAGTCAATCGACGCCGCTGCCCAAAGGATGCAGGAGGAGTAGAGGGGTAAGCTGGCCGAGGGCCCTGAATCCCAAAAGTGGGAGAACATGTGTGGCGGATAGGCTAGGGATAATGTAAGGAATAAAGTGTGACATAAAAGAACAACAACGTGCTAGTGAGAGTTCGGGAGTGTTCGGGAGTGTTCGGGAATAGTGCCCCACGCTACCGGGTCAAAAGGACGATGGGGGGCTCACGGATGACGGGGCCCTTCTTTCCTCCGGCAACCCGGGCAGTGCTTTTGCCTTCGCCTCCGGATCGGGGAAACTGGCCCACGGGTGACGGGGTCGGCCTCCCCTCTCCGGAAGGTTTCCCCACGCCGAGATTGGAAAACACGCTACCGGGTGACGGGGCCTGTTCTCTCCAATTTGTCGGGCCGGGAATTCGGTATCCGGGTGACGGTATCGGATTTTCCCGCAGTTTCGTCTTTGGGGGCTGGAAACCGACCCACGGCTGACGGGGTCGGCTCCTGCCTTCTCGGACCTTTACTTTCCTCTCCCCCCCCACTATGACCCGACACAGTCTTCGTCCGTTATCCTGTCTGTCCTAAAGATAGAAATATTTTCTGTAAAGAGACCCCTGGAATGACTGAGTTTCATCCCAAGCTATAGAACTACTTTACAGAATGGCGCCCGAACAGGGACTAGACAGGATATTTCAAGGATAATTCCAACCATCGTGGCTTAAAGCACCACCAGTAAGAATTTCAAGGGTCTAAAATTTCAGGGGGAACAAATCGGCTGCTAGGCCCGTTTTGTTATTTTAAAAAAGCAAAGAAAATAGTAGGAAGGAAAAATAGGAAAAGTACAGCCAATCCCGACGAAAATAACACGTGGCACACGAAGCCGAACCGACACGAAGTTACGAACACGAAGTTACGCTAGACCCGACGACCAAAGTACACGACGCTAAGAGAAGAAAAAAAAAAGCATGCAACGCAAAGCCGACGCCGCAGCCGGCACAGTTTCCTATCCCTGTCGCACACATGGTTTCTCTTACCAAGTAGGAAGCCCAAAGCCAGCCGACTTCAAGTATATAAACCGACACCCCCACGAATCGGGAGGATTCGATCCTCATCGCCACAAGAGAGAACATCAAACCTGCATCGCTACAAGGACACACGTCAAGGATCACTACGCGGATACACCAGGACCTGCATCGCTACAAGGACACACGTCAAGGATCACGGCGAGGACACACCAGGACCTGCTCCACCCCTACCAGGATACGCTTAAGGATCTTCTATCCTCACCGCCACCAGGATCGCCCCGGGCGCAACGCTCCAAGGATTCAACATTTAACCTTCCCTCCAAGTGCGCGCATCTTGACCCACCTTTACGAAAAAAAAAAAAAAAAAAAAACCACAACGGGATACGCGTCGATTGTTACTCGTGCCCCTAGCCTCGCCGCGACCGAGAGCCTAGCCCCGCCGCGAGCACCACCTGCTACCCTCCGCGAAGCCATCCACACCATCGACCTCCAGCGCCGTGAATCCTCGCTTCCGAACGGTGACATGGGTGTTTCCTGGATTTCGTATCGGAGGAAACACGAACTCGAGGCAATCCTACTCGAATTTGGCCTCGAACGCACCGGTACGGTCGAAGAGCAACGAGCCCGGCTCTACGCGTTCGTACGGCAACCCGAACTCTCCGACGCTGTCCACACCCGGCTTGGAGAAATGGAGCAAAAATATGGAAGTTCCCCATCCGCGGATTTCAAGCCACCGTCGCCGTTGCCTCCGGACCTTGGGTCCAGCGCCGACACGGCATCTATACACACGATCACATCGGCCCCGGTCCATACTCTAGCGGTACCATGCAGTACGTTCGCAGCACCAGGACCCCACGGGTCGTCAGAGTCCTCACGCGGCGCAAACACTCCGTTCGACGCGGCCGTGTGCTCCACGTTGGTCGACAAAATGACCAAATGGGGATTATCTTTCGACGGTACGTCGGATCCGCTTAGCTTCGTTGAGCACATGGAGGAACGGGCGGATACCTACCGGATCGACCGGAAATATTTATCTCACGCCATCGTCGTACTTTTGACTGGCAGAGCCGAGAGCTGGTTTCGCACCAGTGGACTCCAGGGAGGAGCCTGGACGGAGGTCCGTCGGGAATTTCTGGATTTCTTTTTACCACCCAGGTATTATCAACGGCTCGACGACGAAATCCGCTCGCATTTCCAAGGGGCGAACGAACCTTTCAAGGAATACCTCGTCGATCTTCGCCTCCAGATGCGCCGCGCCGGGTTCTCCCCAGAGCAAGAGTTGGAGCGTGTGTACGAAAACATGCTACCAGAGTACCAGATGTTCACGCGCCGCCAAGACTTTCGGACGTTGACCGAGCTCACCCACCTGGTGGTTAACTTCGAGGTCGCCCGTAGCCGAGGAGGCCGGACTATCCGAGGATATATGGCCAACGAGAACGCATCTGACCGCCAAATCATACGACCCCGGGCTAATCCGAGCTATCCATCGCCCGCAGAACCGCAGGTGCCGCGCCCGCGGAACCCCCCTAACGACGTCATCAGACAGAACACGGCCCGGAGCCAGGATCAAGGACCCCGAGCGTTGGGAGAAGCGATCGACGCTAGGACCGCCTGTCGGAACTGCGGACAGGCTGGTCACTATGCTACGGAATGCCGGAATACCAGAGTCATCTTTTGCTGGGACTGCGGTCGGCGCGATCTGCGAACCATCGACTGCTGCCGGAAACAGGAGTCGGGAAACGGGCAAGGGCCTCGAGTATCCGGGAATTACCCGAGGAACCCACCGATCCCACAGAGACAGTAACCAACCCGTTCGTACAGGATCAGGGCCGTATCCGCGCCCACGTCACGGTCGAGGGACACCCCCTCAGCGCTACCTTGGATACGGGGGCCTCACACAGCTTCGTAAGCGAACGCCTGGCGAGGGAACTAGACAACGGGAAGAACCTTCGCGTCGTACGTTCACAGGTGAAACTGGCCGATGGAACAGGCAGGGAACTGACGCAGGCCCTGAGGGCAGCAGTCCAGTTAGGAGAAGCAAGGGTCATCCTTTCCATCCTCATCATGCCGGACGTACTAGACGATCTCCTCCTCGGCATGGATTTCTTATGCAGCAGCGGAGCAACACTGCAATGTGGAGGCCAGGCCCTTACCCTGCGACCCCTCACCCGAACCAGATCCGTGGAGCCTCGAGGAACGAACCCAGACCTGGCACAAACCCAGTCAGGACAGCAGGAGAACCACGACGATGCCGCAGCACCAGCACAGCCAGAACAGCAGGAGAACCACGACGAAGCCGCCCCAAGGGCACAACCCCAACGCAGACCAGACTCCGATCCACAGGTACCACAAGAAAACCATCGACCAGTCACTTCTAGGACCCGGATAGAGAACCGCCGGCGTACAACCCCGATCACCGTCGCAGAACCGGGAACAACCCCGATTTGGGCCACCGCATTACCTGCTCCTGTCGTAACGGCCGTCGAACGGAACCCTTTTCGCCGCGCGGTAAGGAGAGTTCGGTTTCAGGGGTCAAGCGATCCTGAAACATCGGCGATCACGAGCGCTCCACTGTGCGGAAGCGCCAGCGCCGAATACACTACGGGTGATGAGCAAAGCCCGGTTAACCACACCGAGAGCTATCCAGAACCATGGATAGGGAAATTTCTCGAGCGAGAATTAGCACGATTTGAAACCCTCACGGGAGTATCTCACATCGCCGAGCATCATATCACTATGCGAACCGACCGACCGATCAAGCAGAGGTACCATCCGCGGAATCCAGCGATGAGAGCGGTCATTGACAAACAGATAGATGAGCTGCTTCGCGACGGGCGCATTGAGCCATCAAAAAGCCCCCACAGCGCGCCGATAGTTATAGCTACGAAGAAGAATGGAGACGTAAGGATGTGTGTGGATTACCGGCAGTTGAACGAGAACTCGGTACCAGATGCCTACCCACTGCCGAGAATTAACCATATATTGGAGCGGCTGCGGAACGCCCGATATATATCCACGCTGGACCTCAAGAACGGGTACTGGCAGATTCCAGTAGCGCCCACCAGTCGTGAGTGCACCGCGTTCACAGTCCCAGGACGGGGCTTATTTCACTGGAAGGTTATGCCTTTTGGCCTACACTCGGCACCGGCAACCTTTCAGCGGGCCCTGGATACAGTCATCGGCCCGGACATGGAACCGCATGCTTTCGCCTACCTAGACGATATCATCGTAATCGGGGCCACACTCAAGGAACATGTCCGAAATTTACGGGAGGTGTTCCGGCGACTCCGGGAAGCGAGACTACGGTTGAATCGAGACAAGTGCCAGTTTTTCCAGCGAAGCCTGAGGTACCTAGGCCACGTGATTAGCGAAGCCGGGATACAAACCGACCCTGATAAGGTCGCAGCCATCCGAGAACTGACCCCGCCGACGAACCTAAGGGAGCTGCGCCGATGCCTTGGAATTGCTTCCTGGTACCGTCGTTTCGTTCCAAACTTTGCGGACGTAGTCGAGCCAATGACATCCTTGCTCAAGAAGGATCGGAAGTGGGAATGGACAGAAAACCAGGAGCAGGCCTTTCAAGGATTGAAGACCCTGCTGACCGAGGCTCCGATCTTAGCCTGTCCAGACTTCGAGGCGAAGTTCGTGCTACAAACCGACGCAAGTGAATATGGCATAGGAGCTGTACTCACCCAATCCATCAACGGGCAAGAACGGGTGATCGCGTATGCCAGCCGCCGGCTGAATACAGCGGAGCGCAACTACTCCGTGACGGAGAAAGAGTGCCTGGCGATCGTGTGGGCAGTCCGCAAGATGCGCTGCTACGTCGAAGGATACCGTTTCGAGGTACTCACCGATCACCACTCACTAAAGTGGCTGAATTCGATCGACAACCCCACGGGCAGGATCGCTCGGTGGGCATTGGAGCTGCAACAGTTCCAGTACGATATCAACTACCGCCGTGGGACCCAGAACCTGGTCGCCGACGCCCTGTCGCGCCAACCTCTGGTTACGGTTCAGCAAGCGCAGGTACAAGTCCACCAGTGCAAGTGGATAAACAAAATGCTACGACGAATACAGCAGGAGCCCGCCAAATTCCCAGACTTTCGAGAGGAGAACGGACAACTCTATCGCCGCATTGGCCTACGCCCGGAAGAGGAGGAATACACGCCCTGGAAACTATGCGTGGAAACGCAATACCGCCGGAGAGTGCTGGAGGAATGCCACGATCATCCCACCGCGGGACACCTAGGAGTCCGCAAAACAAGCACACGGGTGGCTCAGCAGTACTACTGGCCGGGATTGTTCCGGGAAGTGGCTCGGTACGTTCGGAGATGTCCCAGTTGCCAAAGGTTCAAAGTGAGTCAGGAAAAGCCGGCAGGAAAGATGTTTACGCGGCAAGTCGACGAACCGTTCCACGTAGTGTGCGCCGACTTTGTCGGGCCTTTACCCCGTTCTAAGCTAGGGAACACTGTACTCCTCGTGTTCCTCGACTCGTTTAGCAAGTGGGTAGAACTGGTTCCCCTGCGCCGAGCTACAGTCCCTTACCTCGAGCGAGCGTTCCGAGAACGGATCCTCAGCCGCTTCGGAATCCCGAGGACCTTCGTCTGTGATAACGGAACACAATTCACGAGCCGAGCATTTCAGGCGTTTTGCAAATCCCTGGGAATGGAGTTACAACACACAGCACCCTACACGCCACGTCAGAATCCCACTGAACGGGCAAATCGAACGGTGAAGACGATGATAGCGCAGTACCTCGGAGACACACCGCAGAACACCTGGGACCACCTGCTCCCAGAGATCTCGCTGGCCGTAAACAGCAGCGTGTCGGACACCACGGGATTCAGCCCGGCTTTCCTCGTGCAGGGCCGGGAGCCGCGTCTACCTAACGCTCTGTATTCCGAAGTTACGCCGGGGAGAGGAACTGCGCAGATCCCACCTACAGAGAGGAGTGAGCAGCTTCACAGCATCTTTAAGGTCGCCCGGGAAAACGCGGAACGTGCCACAGCAGAGCAGGGCAGACACTATAATCTGCGACGACGGGAGTGGAAACCACCACTAGGATCGCTGGTACTAGTACGCCGCCACGTCCTGTCTAACGCCGCTGATGGTTTTGCCGCCAAATTGGCAGCGAAATACGAGGGACCGTATCAAGTCGTAAAATTTCCGTCCCCGAACATCGTCCTCTTACAGATCCCGGGAAGCCGACGCCGCCGCACCGCCAGTTTAAACAACCTGAAGCCATACCACCAGGAGGGCGACGACGACGACCATGACAGGGACCACGACTCAGAACGAACCAGAGACGACCAGGATGACCACCACAGTCGTGCCCCGGCCGAGGAGACCAGGGTGTCGTGGGGGCCACTTGATGACGAGCCCGCTCGTCCAACGTCCACACACCCCATTGGGGAAGCAACCCACCCGGTCGGCTCTCCTCGTCCCGGGCACCGTCACCGGGAAACCAGCACTCGCCAAGAATAACCCTCGGATGACCGAGGGAAACAGGAGACGGGGCTGGGAGTCACTCTCCGCCCGATAAACGTCCAGAAAAATACTCACGTTTTACATTTCCCACAGCTCAAGATCCAATTATCAAGACCCACTAATCAAGTCCAGCCAGCATCAAGAGAGCCAGAGGAAGAGGGTTCGGACCATGCCGCGCCCAACATCGGACCGAAAGCGCAGTCGCCATCATGGCCGACGATCCACCCACGCGCGACGATCCTCGGAGACAACCCAAAGGCAACCACCGACCTCACCAACAGCCACCGGCCACGACGAAGCAACACGGGCCGTCATCGGGCAATCACCGCCACCACTCGTCCCGATTGCTTCCGGGATTGCATCTTGGCCACCACCGACCACTGCCGCAACATACAGCGAGACACCACCGACCGCCTCCGCGACCAACACAGGTAGCAAAGTAACAGCGAGCGTATCCGTGTCCCGCATCCACAGCGAAGCTCCACCAGCGGCCATCCTGTCATCGCCACCGCCACTAGTTGCGATCGTCGCTAGACCCGAGCACTCGCCACCAATCAGCCCTTCCTGGTGCGAGGGGATGTCCCTGGAGGACATGATGGGAGCACTGCTGGAGGACGAAGAGGTACCCATTACCTTACGGTTCGGAGCTACTCGCATCGAGGCGACCCCCCACGACCCCCCAGGGAACCGCTGTCTCCGCCACAACAAGGACCACCCAACCAGGATTTGGTTTCGACCCCGGTTCGCCGAGACGACAGGGGACCGTTGGGCGCAACGTACGAGGATATCTCGGACGGAGAGGTCGTCGAGCTAAGCTCCGGGGACGATGACTCGAGACCACCCACCGAGAATGCCATCCTGATCTCGGATGAGGAGGAGACACGGGACGAGGGGGACAACTTTCCCCCGTTCAGATTCGAGACGCCGCCACCGACGTATGAGGAGTTGTTTGGACCAGGGCCTTATACCATCCTCGACACCGCCCTCAGCCACAACGCCGCCCCCAGCGACAACGCCGATCCCAGCGCCAACGCCTCTACGGGCACACCCACGACCGGAGCAGCCGTACTCGTGGCCACCAGCGAGTCCAACCCAGAGCCGCCAGCCATCACCATCGACTCCAGCCACGGCACCGTTCCCAAAGCCAACGTCGGTACCCAGTCCGACCCAACGAGCGCATCCACGACCGCTGCATCCGCATCAAGGACGGGCAACGAAGGCAACATTATGGTCGTCGGAAACACCGGGACCGACTCTTCAATGCCGCCTGACCAGGCCGACCGCCCAGACGTCGCCACCAACCCCACCGCATCCGGCTGCGCTACATCCAGCACTGACGAGGCACCCAGGGTTCCGAGTACACCCCCCAGTTCACGGCCAGCCGGCAGCGCCCACCCCGACGGGAGCACAAGGGGAACTCATAGCCATAGCGCCTACGAATATATAGCGCAGCAACTCCTCCAATCCCCAGAAGGACCCACCACTTCAGCCGCCGCTCAGAGGCGCGCGACCGCCAGGACCATGATGGAGACTCTGCTCTCCGATCTCCCGACAAGGTCATCCGTGCTTTCGGATTCCCCGACTCGCACAACCCCACCAGGCGAAGTCATCCTGGCCACCGCCGGACGGATCATGGTCACTCCGAAGCCAGTCCAGTCCACCCCGAGGCAAGTACAAAGGGTACGTCCGCTACCCGCCACTGACGAATGGCGCTGGCGTTTCCGCCGTGAACACGCTGGCTCAGAGCCCGATACTGCCGCCAACCGCCCCGGGATCTTAAACCACGGCCCGCAGCGACGACGACACGCCCCATGGCCAGCGGAGGAAGCCAGCACCGACGAGGAAGCACTCCCAGAAATGGACCTCGAGGACGACCCCGAGTTGATGGTTCGCGCCCCACCAGGATGGACGACTCCGGACGGATGGATGCCAGCCGCACTCCTGGAAAGCGTACAACAGCGAATCCACCACGCTGCAGGCAGGAACCTCCGATTCTTGGAAGAGGTGTGGAATACTCGATACAGAGTACAGACCTCGCGACAGGGGGAACGGGTTTTCATCCTTCCCCATCCCCGAAGAAGGGATGGAGTGTGAGGAATACCCCACATTTTTTATAGAAATAAGTGTAGTTAAGTAGATAAGTAAATAAGGATAGTATAAGAGACAACGCAAAGACCCACGGAGGGCACCAACACCTAGGGGAAAACCACACGCACACCGCGCGGGAGAGGAAAGGAGAGAAGAAAACGCAGCCGCAGCCGAAAACGCAGCCGCAGCCGCAGCCGAGACGCAGCCGCAGCCGAGACGCAGCCGCAGCCGAACGCAGCCGCAGCGGAAACGAAGCCGAAGCTGAACACGAAGGGGTCCTCTGCCCGACAGCGCAGCAGCCGAGACGATCGTGAGCAGAGGACGGCAGCCGAAGCTTAGCGATCTGCGGATCGACACAGTCCCTCGAGAGCCGGCAACAGAGCCAGACGTTTCGGTCGCAACACACAAACAGGAACTTGGACAGAGATTTGGAATAGTCAATCGACGCCGCTGCCCAAAGGATGCAGGAGGAGTAGAGGGGTAAGCTGGCCGAGGGCCCTGAATCCCAAAAGTGGGAGAACATGTGTGGCGGATAGGCTAGGGATAATGTAAGGAATAAAGTGTGACATAAAAGAACAACAACGTGCTAGTGAGAGTTCGGGAGTGTTCGGGAGTGTTCGGGAATAGTGCCCCACGCTACCGGGTCAAAAGGACGATGGGGGGCTCACGGATGACGGGGCCCTTCTTTCCTCCGGCAACCCGGGCAGTGCTTTTGCCTTCGCCTCCGGATCGGGGAAACTGGCCCACGGGTGACGGGGTCGGCCTCCCCTCTCCGGAAGGTTTCCCCACGCCGAGATTGGAAAACACGCTACCGGGTGACGGGGCCTGTTCTCTCCAATTTGTCGGGCCGGGAATTCGGTATCCGGGTGACGGTATCGGATTTTCCCGCAGTTTCGTCTTTGGGGGCTGGAAACCGACCCACGGCTGACGGGGTCGGCTCCTGCCTTCTCGGACCTTTACTTTCCTCTCCCCCCCCACTATGACCCGACACAGTCTTCGTCCGTTATCCTGTCTGTCCTAAAGATAGAAATATTTTCTGTAAAGAGACCCCTGGAATGACTGAGTTTCATCCCAAGCTATAGAACTACTTTACATCCTGTTTGATTGAGTCATGGCTGGCGTCGCCTGTTTTAGCAGGCAACTCGGATAAGGATACCCCTTCTGTGACCCCCGCATTCATTTAACAGCCAGTCAGCCTGCAGGGAAAGGAACACGCCATTGCCAGTGACTCCAGGGACCGGCGCAGCGCATCCGCATGAGGGACATCATCCCGATTTCGAGGGAGTCTTCAAGCGCAGTTTCAGAGCCAATTCTGTATGCAGTTCCATTGGAACCCGGTCATGAGGATGTAGCAGATTTGGCCATTGCGAATCCGCCCACTGCCAAAAAGAGCAGTAATCAGCAGCATTTCGCGTCGCCATCTAGAGAAGCTGGCACTCTCTGTCTGCAGTAGCAGAAAAAAAAATTCGCAAGTCTGCACAACCTTCCTTTCGGGTCCGACCAGAATGATCCTGGGATCACCTGTTCCGTCGTGTTCCCTGGGGTCGGTCTGGCTCTAGCCTGAGAAACGAATGTCCCGACTAATCAAATCCGAGGATTCAGCCTTATCGTCAGTCCTCCGTAACCCCGACGCCTGGCACAAACTCTTGATCCGCGCTTACCATGCCGGTAGCTCGTCCTTCTCTCGACTCTGCTCCTGTCAGTCCTCCGTAACCCCGACGCCTGGCACAAACTCTTGATCCGCGCTTACCATGCCGGTAGCTCGTCCTTCTCTCGACTCTGCTCCTGTCCTGCACTCGTCTCCGCTCCAATCTCTGTGTCCTGCAGATCTCACCGTTGCAGTCTCAGCCTTGGCCTAGCGTCTTGACTCTGGTATCTTGATCTGGGCGTTGAGTACTCGGTTTCCACGGTACTCTCACGGCCACGCACTCGATTGAATCCTTGCACTTGTATTCTTGATATCTGGTTCACTTGTTACACTTGTACTTCCGCTCGCGTATCTTGGTTGTCTGTCTCGAGCTGCGCCTGCGCCGTCCTTTTATAGGCTGCGGCGTGGTCATGTTATTTCCCTTTTTGCACACGGCTCGCTAGAGTCCAATGTCCAAGTGCGTCCCGTTAGTTCCCTTTGCACACGGCACGCATCGAGTCCAAGGTCCAAGATGTACCGTTAATTCACGGTGCATCCTCTTTGCGCCGGTTCAAAGTCCACGGCTTTACCGTTTGACCTTATTGCCCTTTGGCGGCGTGTGTCCAGCGCGGCACCGTTATTTCGCGGTCTCCCCGCTTTGGCTGGGTCCAAGGTCCAGTATTTACCGGTGGACCTGAATGCCCTTGGATTCTGCCGCATTCTCGCTGCCTTCGCTGTTGCCAGGGGCTCTCCTGCCTCGAGATTTGTGGGGAGTTTTATGACTCCTCACACTGTAATAGCCCTACCTAATTTTTATTTCCAGGAATCATGTTCCAAAAGCGCAAAAAGTGAGAGTCGTTTGATCATGCCAGGCCAACAGCGAGCAGTTGGCATTCATATGTGTTGGTAGCAATCCAGATAAAGAATATTCCTTGTGGATTTAGCTTCCACTCTGCAAGTTTGGTGAGGACGTTACCAGTGATGCTAAGGATCAGCATCGTGCATCCATTTTAAGAATACTGTGTCTAGCCAGGATACTAATTCCTTTTATTTCTCCCTCAATTTAGCATATTTGACGCCAAGCTAATCATCAACAGGGCACAAGATTCCCTCTATGTGGATATATATATTATTTTTCGGAGTCAAAAGAAGCATACCTTGGAGGCTTGAGCTTCGATATTATGAATGACTTTTATGTAACCCGCTCCGGAAAGGATCCGCAACATCTCTATAGGATACCCGGTGAGCTTATAAGTTTTGTCCCATGTTCCTTCAAGGAAAAAGGAAAGGGCAGTCCTGGTAGGTTTAGGGATTCCGGCAGGTTTAGGGATTCCATCATATTTTGAACGTCACTGCTACAAGTTAATTCATTTGAGTAGTACAAGGTTTGATTTCCCAGGTGCTTTTCGAAGTCAGGTTATAGTATTCTGATAACGCCTCTCGGCTGACCCTCCATCTTTTCCAAAATCTCTTCTTTGTTGTCCCTCCCTTCCCTATACCTCTTGTTGTATACATTTATAAGGGACTCACACAATCTGTCTTCCTTTCTACCTTTCCTAGCCTCAATTCGCTCCCTTCTCTTTTTCTCGTACATTCTATTTTCCTCCATTTCCTTATTTTCATCTTCCAGTATGAGGAGTGTGGGTAGGTTCTCTCTGTGTTTTTCTCCTCTCTGTCAGTATAAAGTCTTATGTTGTCGTAGACTGGCTCTTTTGCTGGTTTAGGGTCGCTTTCTTTTATTGGTTGAAAGAATTTTTTGTAATGTTCTACATATCTTTTCCTACTGGTCGCAAATATCTTTGGTATGTAGGGGTCTCTAATTAAGTCTTTGATCAGGGGGTTTCTATGTGTTGAAATGGAGTTGACAAATCGTTGGCTCGCCTGTTTATAGACCTCCTCAACAGATTTGATGTTGTAATTTTCCCTGACCCTAGATTGGGTTGTGTATCTGGATATGTTTATTAGTTTGTTTTTTAAGGTTTCATTCAAGTTTCTTGTAGGCTGAAAAAATTTTTCCTTTTAGCAGTTCTGTATGGAAGATCAGGGTTAGTTTCTTGTCGAGCATAACTCCTAAGTACTGCTGTTTAGTTACTTTAGCTGCTCTACTCCCATCAACCATTGGTGTCGTGTGTGAGCTTTCTAGTTTTCCCTTAAATGAAAACAAGACATGGCCGGATTATTTTCCATTTATGGCAATATCCCATTTCTTAGCCCATTTGAAATATGAATTAATGAGCCTTTGATTTCGATCAACAGCCATATTTGCGGTTATGGCTCTGCTGAGGATCACTGTATCGTCCGCATAAGTGGCCAATATTGACTCCTTTGAGTTATAATCAGTCCATTTGACTCTAGGAACATATTCTGTAGAGGTGAAATGTGTCATATCCGAGGAATATATTGAGTAAAGTATGGGACCTAAGTTGCTACCCTGCGGGACACCAGCGCCTACTTTTCCGGTTTTTGAAAGGGTATCGTTATTTATTCTGACTGTGACATTTCTGTTTTGGAGGTAACTTTCAATGATTCTGTATAGACTTATAGGAAGAAGTTTGGCTAATTTTAAAAAAAGACCGTCATGCCAGACTCGGTCGAACGCCTCCATGATATCGACAAAAATGGCTGATAGCTGGTGTTCGGCTCCATGCTCCTTTCTAAATCCGAATTGATGGTGGGTGATAGCTTTTGAAAAAGCTTCGACATCAAAAAGCCTTGTCATTAAGATTCTTTCAAATAATTTTGAGAAACCGGAGAGCAGGCTTATTGGGCGGTAAGATTTTACGCTGGTTGGGGTTTTCCCTGGCTTAAGAATCATGGTAATCATAGCATGCTTCCATTGGCTTGGAAAATGGCCAGTGCGGAGTATATTGTTGAAAATTAGTATTATATATATTTTTGCTTTTTTGGGTAGTAGTTTTATAAGTCTATTGTCAATGAGGTCGTCTCCTGGGGATTTTCCTAGTACTAGGGCATTAATATAGGGTTACTGGTCTGGGTTTGAGGAATTTGTTTGATTTTATCATGGCTTTTTTGCTGTCCAATTCCTTTCTGACTTTTTCCCTCATTGAGCTTTCATTTAGGGAATTGGGTATGAATCTAGATTCTAAGTGGTTCGCGAAAGCTTCAGCTTTTTCTCCTAATGTTTTGGTCTAAGAGTTGCCAATAATGGGGTTTTTAGGGTCATTTTCATGTTTGATCGACTAGCAGGGTTGGGGTTGTCTTTTAATGCAGTTTGTCATTTTCCACAGTTTTTCATCCTGTACCTATCAGTAGGATCTATTCCTATTTTTCAAGAAAGTGTCCAGTCCTCAATGTCTTGGCCTGTGTTAATGTCTGTATTTAGCAGAACTTTGTCGTCAAGTATTTTTTTGAACCTGGCCAGGTTTGGTTCTTCTGGAGTATGTTACTTCGAAGGTTTTCGTCCTGTGAAAAACAAGCTCTATCAAAGTCAATAACATATTGAAGCGGAAGGTGGTCTGAGCTCAGGTCGTTTGTTGATTTAATTTTAGGATGGCATCCTCTGAGTCCTTTGTATATGGAGAAGTCAATGGCTGAGGGCTGATTTTTTTTGCCGAAGGGGAAATGTGTGGCGCTACCGGTGGCTAGGATTTGCAAATCTTTGCTCTGCTGAAGGGCTTGAAACAGGGTTCTGCCTCTGTCGCAGGATCGGTAATTTCCCCTGAGGATGAATTTTGCTCTACCATCTAAAATTCCTCCAAAATGTTTGAACAGGCGAGAGAAATGGTCGACTTCCCAAACGAAAGTGGGTGGGCAGTAGATTGGGCCGATAACTATCATTGCAGCTCTTATTCCGCTAGACGGGATTAATACGATAGGGGAACTCTGTACGGAATCCAGTTCTATTGGGTCCAGGGCAGAATGTCTGCTGATAAATAGGTCAAGTTTCAGCTCAAGATTGGAAATTTTTGCTTCGAGAGTGAGGTTAGTATTTCCTTGGTTTGTGTCTGGCTTGCTGGGTTCAGTTTTCAAAGGGTTTCGGGCTGTCAGGGATTTTTTTTTGGTTTAAAATTTAGCATTGCTTGTTTGCTGGTGGTAGGAGGGCTGCCACTTGCAGCCCTATATCCCGACTTTCCTTCTAGGTCTCTGTTAGATTTTTCTTTATTATTGTCTAACCAATCCATATGAACACCTGAAGATTTTGTCTTTGTAGATTTAGGTCTGGTTTTAACGGATGGCTGGTCATTTTTCCTAAGTTTTTCTAATCTCTTCTTGATTACCGCATTGCGGACAGAGGGACGATGTTGGTAATTTTTTTCTAGTACTATCTCTAGCTTTTAAAGGATTTATCCGGCTTTGGTTGGAGGAGCGTTGATCTTTTTGAGAAGGACGTTCTGGAGTAGCAGTTTTCGAGGAGGAGGCCTTGTTTAAAAATCTTGCATAGGGGGTTTTGTTAGCCATCTGGTTTATGGGATGGTTTGTAGTGTCCCTTTTGTGATCAGTTTTATCAAGGTGTCCTCGATTAGCATCTAGGTTTCCTTTATTTGCTGCTATTCTGCTTTTTTTCCCTTTTGTATGTCGGGCAGCCTTTGTAGCAACTAACATGGGCGCCTAGACAATTTACGCACGTAGATACATTCCAGTCCCCCCCCCCCGCTCACTTCATACATTTTGGGAGTTTAATGCAGGACCCTTTTGCATGTGAGAAACCCTGGCAGTTGTAACACTTAACTGGCTCGCGGGGTTTATTTTTCCTTTCTTCTTTTATGGACTGGTTTCCTAAGGAGACTATATTTAGTATTCCCAGGTACCCCCATCCCGATTTGTATTTATGACGATCTTGAACATTTTGTAACCTATTCCTGTAATTCTATTCCTGACATTTTGAATGTAGGTGGTCCTGAATCCCAATTTTCCAAAACTCTTATCTGCGTTCGCTTGATGTGAGAAAGCAGGAACCTTGTTTTCAAGTAAGACCGATTTGATGGAGTTGTAGGATTCCATGTCGGCAGCTTGTATACGGATTCCATTTCCTGTTGTCGTTTTAGTTTTGTAATTGGATATTCCCGCTCTACAATTAAATCTCTCTAATAGCGGAATTATTGCTGGTAAACTTGCCACGTAGAAAGATGGGATTCTTTTGCTAATAGGGACCATTTTCCATGGCTGGCTGTCTTGATTTTGGTTTTGGTCGAGATGGGGCTGATCTGTTTTCATGCGGTCTGAGTCTATTGCTGTTTTTTTATTTTCCCTGTCGACTAATCTTATATTAGAAGTACCATTCCTGTTGCAAAGCTTTTTTCCTGGGGTTTCTTTTAATAGGGGTTCACTATCATCAACGCGCCTTTTACCCGGGGTTTTAAAGAGGCTGCGCCTCGCAGAGTTTTTATTGGGATTTGCAGAAGCAATTTTCTGTTCCTTTCCTATAGGAGTTGATGGGTGTTCAGAGGGGAAGGGGGACCTTTTTCTTTTCTCTATGTTAGGCGATTGTTTTTTTGATTGGTCCGACAGGGGGCATATTTTGGGATTTAGATTTTGAGTGCGGATCTGGCCCAGAATGGCATTGGTTAATGTAAATGGGTCGATCATGGAACCACTTTGGAAGTGTTTTAGCAGGGGGACATCTGGTTTCATAGGCCTAGCCAGTGTTTGGCCACAGTCAAAGTTGTCTAAATTCCCACCCTTTCCCTTGTTCATTTCTTTATTGGTGAGAGGGGAAACTTGCAAAGTGTCTTCCCCCTTCTTCCCCATGATAGGAGCTTTTGGTGAGAGGACTTTGATCGTCGTGGCGTTTACATAAGTTTTGTAAGAGTTGCCAGAATCGACATCTTTAATGCCGCTTTGGGAGCCTATTGTGGCGCTTTTATTTGCGTTTGTTTGTGTGAGAGGTTTTGCTGTTTTATTTAAATTCAAGATGTGGTTTAGGGGAGCCTTTTCTGAGAGAGTAGTGGGTTTTGTGCTTGTGTGTGTAAGGGGGAATTGCTGCTCGCGGGGTTCATTGCCCTGTTGGCCTTTGTTGGTGTGTGAGGGAGAGAGTTTATGTGTTTGGAGGCTTCCATTTTTGAGAGAGGCTTTGTCATTTGGGTGCGTGAGTTTTGTTAGTGGTTCCATACTTGCTACCATTTTGGTACTTGGAGAGAGAGAGGCTTGGTTGGAGCTGTGGTGAGTTCCGCTTTTAAAGAAAGAGTTGTGGGAGTGTGTGTGTGGTTTTTGGTGGAGGCAACCTATTGCTCCGAGTCAATTTTACAAGATGGAGATTCTGATGGGAGTTTTGGTGTGAGTGCCAATTTTGCAAGCAGTTCATTTTTACCGCTCTGATGCTCTTGGTTTAAATTTGGCTGAGCGAGTTTTGAGGGCGTGTATGTGTGTGTTGTGATTGCGGCAACTTGATTCTGATTTTGAGGGGAGGTGCTTGGCTACATGGGGGGCCATTTTCTCTGCTATTTTAAGATATTTTTGAAAAACATAAATTTTTTAAACATAAAGTTTATTGGTGCTGGGATTTATTTTATTTCAATTTTCTTGTTTCTTTTTTCAGTTTTATTTTTATTATTTTATTTATTTATTATTATTTTTATTTAAGATGGCCGCAGATAGAGGAGAATTTTGTGCCTACCGTTATTTTTCGTTTGTTTCATCTGACTTTCATGGCTTGTTCCTTTTTCCGTGTTTATTTGGCTGTTGATTTCTCACTTTTTGTTTAGTTGGAGATTACTGGGTTTAATTTAATTTAACTAGTTTAATTTTTTTGTTTTGATGGTATGTCAACAAAGAGAATGATTTTTTTGATGGTTTTTTGATGGTATGTCAACGACGAGAAAGAACAGACTGAAGGTCTGCTCCTCCTGCCGTATATGTTTATTGCCCTCTTATTACATTAGTATTTGAAATTTTTAGGTACAATTAAATGGCGGGTTTTAACATTGTAATAACATGGCTTTTAGATTTATGTTAATGTTTAGTATTATTTCTAGTCTATGTTATTAGTGTGGGTGGTTTAACAAGATGGATGGATTTATCCTTGGGTCCACCGCTTTAATCATGGTCACATGTGATCCAGCTGAAGACATTCTTTCGCAGGTGAAGACGCCAATTACTATTCAGGGACTTAATCAAGTGCGCGAAATTAGCTGGTTAAACGAAAATCGCTCTGCACGGAGACATAATCGAGGCGACGGCGTTTTCAGAGAGTAGGAACTCCCGTGCCGGACGGAGCCGCTAGCTCGTGCGAGATAACTTATTTACATCTGGATTCATCGTTTGGCCACATTGTTGCCTCTGAGGAGACTCCACTAAACTCCAGAAGCGCGCGCAACAAATTTAATAAGGCGCAGATATCAGTCGTGAGGCAGCCGTTTGTGTGCAAGTCCCGTGGAGTCCCAAAGGCGTCCACTTTGAGATTTTTGCTTCAATCATGCGCCGCACTCTAAATGAATACCGCCCGCCGTTGGTTTTGAGCCAGTAGAAGATTAAGGTTTCCTTCTTTTTTGTCTTTCAGATATACGTTGAGCTGTTGCAGAAGCCAGCGGAGGACCCAAATCAGAACCACTGCACCGACAAGAATAAAACATGATCCGTCTGCGGGCCTCCTCTCAAAGGAGACAATGGTGCCGTCAGTCACCCTGGGCACCGTGAGGCAGTGCAAAATCGACAGCCAGTTGGTTAGAAATCGTCCAGCGGTAAACAGCGTCACCGGCTCGTATAAGATCCCTTTCCACATTCGGATTCGTCATTTGGCTGCAATCTGGTCGCTTTTGAGGAGACTCCACAAATTCTCCGGATGTGCGTGCAAATTTATCCATCAGGCGCAATATATCCGTCAAGGTACCGTTGTTGTGAGTGAGCACCATGGAGTCTCGAGGCGTCCAATTTGCATTTCCGCCAAAACAAGCACTATCCCTGGATCAGGAATCGGTCGTCTTCCTGGGGAGCCAGCGGTGTGTGGGAGAAAAGCGGGCATCCCCTGTCAGCAGCGGCATCAATGGTTCCCTCTAGATCCTCTCCAGAGACCTGCAGGATAGAGCGGCTTTGAGTGGGTAAAACCGCCTGGTTTCAGTTGCTCGAGAGATCCGGCGTCGCCTGTTTTCAGCAGGCAACATGGATGAGGATACCCCTTCTGTGACCCCCGCGTTCAGCCAGTCAGCCTGCAGGGAAAGGAGCACGCCATTGCCAGTGACTCCAGGGACCGGCGCAGCGCATCCGCATGAGGGACATCATCTGAATTTCGAGGGAGCCATCAGGCGCAGTTTCAGAGCCAATTTTGTAAGTAATTCTAATGGAATCCATGGGGGGGATGACGCCAGCCGTCATTTTTGGATACTACGAGGCAGTGCATCACCGTTAGCCAGTTGGTCGCAGGTCATCCACATATAATCGCAGACAGAGCGGGGCGCTTTTCATGGAGAAGGAAAATTTAGCGACAGGCGTCGCCATCAGCTCGTAAAGGGTCCCTTTCCTCACTTGGATTCATCCTCTGGCTGAATCTGGTGCTTCTGGGGAGACTCCACAATTCTCCGGATGAGCGTGTATCTTTGTCCATCAGTCGGAATATATCTGTCGTGAAACAGTCGCTTGTGAGTGAGTACCGTGGAGTCTCGAGGCGTCCAATTTGGATCTCCGCCAAACCAAGCACCATCCCTGGATCAAAAATCGGTCGTCGTCCTGGGGAGCCAGATTTATGCGGCGGCAAGCGGCTAATTTTACAACAACTCCAGAGCCACTCCAATATAGGTTAAGTAAGGTTAGGTCCGAACGGCTGCCAAACTATCGTCTGGCATACTTAGACCTCTGTGGGTCCGTTGTGATACCGTATGATCTTGGTTTTCCCTTTTTTTTGGGATTCCCTCTCTCTTATGTCTCGTCCTAGAGGCCTAAAGAGCATTTCATGATGACTAGCATGTCTTCCACCCTGAAGATTTGTGAGGAGTTGAATAACTCCCCACAAATTCCCGCAGCAAAACCACCAATGGCCGGCCGCTTACCAATTACTCGGCGAATTAGCGGGGTAGCGGCCCGGCGAAGAGCAAATGGAGAGACTCTTGCAAGTAGAGAGTTTGGAGAAAGGGAGTTCGGAGAGACTCTTGCAAAAGAGAGTTTGGAGAGTGAGAGTTTGGAGACCGAGAAGTGGAGAATGAGAGTTTGGAGACTTCGAGGATAGGAGAGAGAACTCTGCCAAAGAGAGTTTGGAGAGCGAGAGGCGGAGAGTGGAGACTTCGCAGGCAGAGCCAGAGTGCCGTGTGCAAAAGGGGAAATAACGGATCTGCACCGGACTTTGGACTCTGCCGTGGACTTTGATCCAGGAGGACAAGTGCCACATCTCAGCTGCGGAGCGACGCACAGACGTGCCACAGGCACCAAAAACTTAAGCGGAGCAGCGGCAACACCCAGTAACACAAATTAAGGCCGTGCGTGAAGGACAAGTGGGTCGAACAGGATCCACGGACTTTGGACCCGGAGTGGAGAGATGCCGCGGCCAGAGCTCAAAAGGGAAATAACGGCACCCGGAGGCCCTATATAAAGCCGCCGGGCGCTGGCAGCAGGATCAGTCGATCACAAGGTGTCAACCCGTAAAGATCAGTCAAGATAACAAAGTGAACCAGTGCCAAGTAATCTACAAGTGAAACACAAGCCCAGTCGTCGGAAGCAGCGCCGTGGGAGCCTTCAAGGAGCAAGATCGCTACGTCGAGACGTTCGGGATTGGACCACCAGGAATCTCCGAATTGAGACACAGGTAGCTGAGGTCCAGAGGGCATCACACGGCTAAGTCAAAGCGGACCATCCTACTCCTGTCGCGACTAAATCCTCGCATTACGCTTGGCGTGTCTAGCAGAGCCGAGTAGTGAAGTCCTGCGACAAGAGATCAAAACTCGGGGCGAGAGCCATCTAAATACAGGGTGTCTTGTTCCAAATACTCCTTTGTCGGGTCCCGGCGTAAGCCCAGTCCGTCAAGTGGAACTCGAACAGGTCCTGGCGAGACCAGCCAGAAAGGGCGAACCTGTTATCATCTCCAGGCGCTGTCCTAGAGAAACCTAACGGTTCACGAACCCGGGATCGGCGTGCGTCTAAACCCCGAGCACCATAAGCCACGCCACGTCCAGCCTCACAACCAGCACCTCCAGGAGCGAGGCGCAGGACATCGTCAGCTACAGCACCCGCCAGAAGGGACACCGAGCTACGCGGAAACGTCACGGGCAATAAGCAAGAGGGTCAGACCAGGGTGGAACGTTCGTTTGCACTAGGCGTAAAAGCGAGGTGGAGCGTTAGACAGATTCCTGGTGTTACCTCGACTGTCAGCGCGATCCGAGCGAAACCCTAGTGGGACCATCCGGGACAGAGCAAGGGACAGGCGGCTGTGTGTCTATTGGCGTGGGCCTGTAGAGCGCAGCACCTGTTCACCCTAGTCTGGGAACGGTGACGCTTCCCTAAGCCCACACGGCTGATCGCCTTGTGAGTCCGAGGCGCTACAAGTAGTCGTCGGGTCCGTACATCGTGCGCGAGCATCGTCAAGCATCACCGAGCGTCTTCGCGGGACTACAGGGATCTGCAGGACCGGAGCACGGAGTCAACGAGGCCAGCGACCACCGAGGCGACGCAGCAACGTGCGGAGACGAGCATCCCCAGGAGACACCGAGGACCCCGAGTGGCGACATCCAGGCCCAAACCGCCATTGAGCCCGCTGTAATTATACCCGCAATAAACTCCATTCGAACCTGTTAATTCTGTGCTTTTCACTGATTCCCTGGGCGGTCACGTTTATATAAATTTGGTGGGACGAACACACAACTTCTCTGAGCTAGCCGCACGAATCTCGTAGCGAGCAGACATACAAAATCAGTTCGTTACATCTGGCGCCCAAAACGTGATTGTCCCAGCAGTGAAAGCGACTTAAAGCAGAATGGGAAAGAAGTGGATTTACCGCCTTAAGACAGAGGACTTCGCCTACGTCGCACAGAGGCTAGGCATCGCTCTGGAAGGCAAAGCGGAAGACAAGAGAAGGGCACTGTCCGAATACTACTCTGAGACAGAGAACGACCCGAAACTTGCCGCGATCTGGAGCGAGTTGGAGGCAGCATACCCCGAGAAAATAAGCCCAAGCATCACACTAACACCCGCCGAAGGGGAAGACCTACTGGAGAGTCTGAGCTTTGACAACATGCAAAAGGAGAGTCAAAAGCCCATGATTTTGTGGATGGCCTTCTTGAATTATCGTTACAGCAAGTAAGCTTTATACGAAATTCAATAAACAGACAATTGGACCTTGTATTTGTTTCAGATCCGCATGAAGTAACGGTATCTAGAATTGATGCACTTGTTGTACCTGAAGACCGATATCATCCTACATTGGAATTGACAATTGGCCTCCCCTGTACTGATACCCTTTCTCCTTTAGTTTCTCAAACTAAAGTGAGATGTTTTCGTAAATGTGACTATAATAAATTAAATTATATGATTTCGCAATATGACTGGACTGATTTGTACAATTGCATGGATATCGAAAGTGCAATTGAACATTTCTATAGCGTTTTAAACACTTTTTTTGACGAATGCGTTCCTGACAGGCTTCCTCCGAAGCAAAATAGGCCTCCTTGGTTTAACAATGCGCTTCAAAGACTTAAAAATCTTAAATCCAACACTTATAATAAATATAAAAAATCGGGTAAGCCATCTGATTTTTCGAAATATGTGGTGGCTCGTTCAGATTTCAATGTTCTCAACAGTCACTGCTATTCTATGTATTTAAATCGATGTAAATTCGAATTTTCAAATGATCCGAAACAGTTTTATAACTTTGTTAATGCTAAGCGTAAGTCTTCGGCATTGCCTTCTTCGGTGCGTTTAAACTCAAAAGAGGCATCGACGGATTCTGACATAGCGGATTTATTTGCCGAGTTTTTCCAAACTACTTATAGTTCGGCTGCTTGGTCAAATTCTATCTACCCTAACCCCTTAAACAGAGCTAATTGTATTTTTTCCCCCGTAATTACCGAAATTTCTCTCTTAAGAGACTTAGAAACAACAACTCCAACTTATTCTCCCGGTCCTGATGGACTCCCTGGGTGTGTGCTTAAGTATTGTGCTTCAACCATTTGTAAACCGATTCTTAAACTTTTTCACTTGTCTATTTCATCTTCAATTTTTCCAACTATCTGGAAGGACTCTTTCATTATTCCACTCCACAAAAAGGGTGCGAAGGCGGATGCCCAGAATTATAGAGGTATTTCTAAATTGTCGGCAATTCCGAAAGCATTTGAACGAATTATTACTTCTCACTTGCAACACTTATGTTCCTCGCTAATATCACCGTGTCAGCATGGTTTTGTTAAGAGAAGATCGACCACTACTAACCTCCTTGAATTGTCATCTCTTGTAATAAATGGATTTAAGAAAAAAATGCAGACTGATGTTATATATACAGATTTCAGCAAAGCTTTTGACTCTGTTAACCACTCTCTCCTTTTATTCAAATTAGATCAGCTTGGGTTTCCATGTAATCTATTAACTTGGATTTCAAGTTATTTGAATGGAAGGACTCAGAGAGTTATATTTAAGAACGCTGTCTCCAAAATGATTAACGTGACATCGGGAGTGCCCCAGGGTAGTCATTTGGGCCCTTTGCTGTTTACCTTGTTTATTAACGATCTTCCGTCTATCGTAACACATTCTCGTGTACTAATGTATGCTGATGATGTTAAGCTTTGTTTGACATATAATAAGATTGAGTCTAGTTTTGGCTTACAATCAGACATTGATAATTTTCAGATATGGTGTGAGTATAACCTCTTAAATTTGAACTGCCTGAAATGTAACGTAATGACCTTTTATAGAGGTACCCCTACGTTTTTAAGTTATTCGCTTCAGAACTCCCCACTTGATCGTATATATTCAGTTAACGATTTAGGTGTTCTTTTGGACCCGAAGCTTAAATTTGACTGCCACATAATGTCGACTGTCAACAAAGCTATGAGTGTTCTTGGATTTATAAAGCGTTGGTCAAAAGAATTTGATGACCCTTATATAACCAAATTGTTATTTACCTCCCTTGTCCGTCCTATTTTGGAATATTGTTCTTCTGTTTGGAGTCCTCAATATCAAGTGCACATCGACCGTATTGAGTCGGTACAAAAAAATTTCTTCTTTTTGCGCTTCGTAGTTTAAACTGGGATCAAAACGTAAGGCTTCCTTCCTACCAGAGTAGATTACTATTGCTTAATTTACCTACACTTGAAAACCGTAGAATAATGCTTGGTACTATTTTTATGCAAAATCTTATAAGAGGTGATATTGATTCTGTAGAACTGGTAAACCGTTTAACTTTTAATATTCCCGTTAGACTAACACGAAACTATTACCCTCTTAATTTGCCCCGATGTACATCTAATTTTAGTCTGCATGAGCCCTTTCGCGTTCTCTGTACTAATTATAATAATCTTTATCATTTAATTTGTACTTCAACTTCTATCCCTGTATTAAAAACTAAAATTTTATCTCATTTGCTTCAATCATAGTTTGTAGCCATGTGTCCCGTATTTATTTGTTTCATGTATTTTCCTCGCGAACTCGCATTTTGCCCGAAATTATAAAGGGTCCCGCGCGTAACAAGCACGTGCTTGGTATCGTTGGGCCACTTGTTTGTACTGCTCGTAGTGCATCAACGTCCATCATATATTAAGAGAGAGCGAAGCCAGGAGAGGAAAACCGCAACGCCGATACCGACACCTAGCCAACCAGACTATGCCAAGGTCGCCAAACAAGTACGCGAATGGTCCTTCAGATTCGACGGTGTCGAGAAACCATTCGAGTTCCTGGAGCAAGTGGAATGGTCCGCCAACACATACGGCTTAGACTTGGACATGATTCCCCGAGCTATGCCAGAACTACTCAAGGGAAGGGCATTGAAGTGGTTCATCTCCAACAACAAGCACTGGAGAACTTGGGCGGAATTCATCGAGAGCTTTCACACCTATTTCCTGCCAAGAGATTTCTTTACGAAACTTACAGATCAGGTCAAGCAACGGAAGCAGGGCTACAGCGAGTCGTTCAAAGACTATATGATCGACATGCAGACGCTGATGAGACCGCTTGGGTATTCGACAAAAGAAACGCTCAACATCATAAAAGAAAACTGCACGCCGAATCTCAGAATTGCCCTCAGGGCCTACAAAGTATCCGACTTAGACACGCTGATGATCCTAGCCGATGAATACGAGGAACTGGATAAGGAGCGGGAAGCATTCGCCCAGGAGAACCAATTCTCAAAGGCAAAGCCTGCAACCCGTCCGCAAGCTATATGCAGAAGGTGCGAAGACACCGGCGACCAAGAACCTCAACGAAACCATCAGCGGTCACCAACACAACAGGGCTATGAGCGGCAGCCAACCAACGCCCCGAATAACGGCCAATGGTCACCACCACAGCAAGGCCAACGGCATCAGGCGACCGACGCAGCCTATGAGCGCCAATGGACACAACACCAGAGCCAACAGAGGCAGCCAACCCAAGCCGCGTGGAGGCCACCAAACACAGCTCAGAGGCCACGAGGGAATACCCACATTACAGACCCCCAGGAGGCCTGTCGGAAATGTGGCGGATCCGGACATTGGGAACGTGGCTGCCGAAACCAACGCTTACTGTTCTGCTGGGTGTGCGGCAAAGTGGGTGTCAGGAGCGTCGAATGCTGCCAGCAAGCGGGAAATGCCCGGCGATCCCAGCCGCAGAGAGGCGGAAGGGGATCGCAAAATGCTACCTCTCCAAACTAACTGGCAAGCTGATTGAAGAGGAGCAGCAGTTGTTCGCAGCGGTAACGATTGGTGGAGGCACGTATAAAGCCACAATCGACACCGGGGCAACAGCGAGCTTCATAAGCGAGGAACTGGCGGACAACCTGGCTGCCCTCGGAAAAATCACGAGGACGAGGCGGCAAGTTAGGTTGGCAGACGGAAGATGCGGCAGGATCAACGCACAGCTCGATGTGGAAGTCGAATTCGGGAACAAAAGACTGACAATGAGCCTGCTAATACTACCAGGGGTAGTAGATTCGTTGGTGTTGGGGTGGAACTTTCTAACACAAGTCGGAACCGAGATAAAGTGTGCAGGGCACGAAATAATAATACCAGCCAGGAATCGACACAATCGATGGCTCGAGGAGAAGCTATCAGTGGCAGTCGTGCAAGAGACACACGAGGACAACGACATAACGAAATTCCTCGAAGCAGAGCTGGCGGACTTCAGTACCATGACGGGAACATCTAACATGGCAGAGCACCAGATCACGATGAAGGACGACAAACCGATCAAGCAGCGATACTACCCCAAGAATCCGAAAGTTCAAGGGGAAATCAATGCGAAGGTAGATGAGCTCCTTCAAATGGGGTTCATAGAGCATTCAAAGAGCCCATACAGCTCCCCCATCGTGGTGGTGAGAAAGAAGACAGGCAAGTGGAGGCTATGCGTAGATTTCAGGGAGATCAACGCGTTATCTGTAAAGGACGCCTATCCCATGCCCCGCATAAACTACATCCTAGATCAGCTGAAGAAGGCGCGGTATATCAGCAGTTTGGACCTGAAGGATGGATACTGGCAAATCCCTCTGGAGGAAAGCAGTAAGCAATACACCGCTTTCACAGTGCCTGGCAAAGGGCTATTCCAGTGGAGGGTAATGCCATTTGGTCTACACTCAGCGTCCGCAACGTTCCAACGAGTTCTAGACCAGGTAATCGGACCCGAAATGTCACCGCATGCATTCGCCTACCAAGATGACATCATAGTGATTGGGCGCACGCTGGAGGAACACACAGAAAACCTGAAAGAGGTGTTCCGACGCCTAAGGGACGCAAACCTCAGGATCAACCCGGAAAAGTGCCAATTTTTCAAGAAAGAGCTGCTGTACCTAGGACACCGAGTGACTAGCGAAGGAATAGGTACAGATCCGGAAAAGGTAGCGGCCATCGCTGAGTTGAAACCACCCTCAACCGTCAAAGAACTTCGGCAATACCTGGGAGTAGCGTCGTGGTACCGCCGATTCGTGCCAGATTTTGCCAAGATAGTCAAACCATTAAATGACTTACTACGCAAAGGCAGTAAATGGGAATGGACACAGGAGCACCAGATGGCATTTGAGGAAGTGAAGGCTAGACTTGTGGCAGATCCCGTATTAGCTTGCCCGGATTTCAACAAATCGTTCACCCTACAAACGGATGACAGCGACTACGGCATCGGAGCAATATTAACCCAGGACACCGATAGAGGAGAGAAGGTCATATCTTATTCAAGCCGAACGCTCAACGGCGCGGAGAAGAACTACTCAACGACAGAAAAGGAGTGCTTGGCAATTGTCTGGGCGATCCGAAAACTCAAGCCATATCTGGAAGGCTACCACTTTAAAGTGCTAACCGACCATATGGCCCTGAAGTGGCTCAACAGCATAGAAAGCCCTTCAGGAAGGATCGCCAGATGGGCCCTGGAGTTGCAGCAGTACGACTTTAAGATAGCGTACAGGAAGGGACAGCTGAACGTGGTGGCAGACGCTCTGTCCTCTGTTTCAGGAGATGCGCGACAAGATAAGGACCCAACCGAAGAAGTACCCGGACTACGTTATGGAAGGCGAGAATCTGTACAGAAGCATACCACATAGAGCAGGCAGCGAGGATGTCGTTACATGGAAGATGTAGGAATCTCGTTAATCCATTCATGCGCGTCACTAATTAGATGACGAGGCATTTGGCTTTTTTTTTTTTTTTTTTTTTTTTTTTTTGATCGCTAAGGTATGGGAAATCTTCTAAAGATACTAGCTCTGACTACTTCGTAATCAATAGACTAGCATGCACGATTCATTGCTCTATCTGAACCTTCTTCACATTGAGGGTTCCGCAACACCTACGTACTAAAAACCATCCTCTTAGGTGTTATGTGTGCGATGTTTATGCCTGTATTTGATGTTATGCCCAGGCAGCAGGCATTTTGTTATACCAAGCGCTTTACGTCAAGTCTCTTGAGTAACCAATGAAATACATAAACTGTCTAAAACAGCCAAGACTGCCTCTCATTACTTGGACGCTAATGATATGGCTATCATGTTTGCTTAGGAGACCCTTTGCAACCAACCGTTTGACCGATTGACCACTCCAGATCCCCCTCCAATTAAGGGTGGCAGAATGAAACTCGATGTCATATGTAGCACAGAATTTTCGCCGCAATATAGTTCGTATGTCCGGGGTATCGTATCTCTGGATTTTGCGTTGATGCGCATTGTCCAGAGAATGTCCGTCTGTCGTTACCTGAACGTCAATCACATCAATGTGATTTGGTCGGAGTACCACCAGATCAGGTTTATGAGTACCGGATTCGCCCTGCAGACTTGGTTCAACAATGACCACGCAGCCTTTCTCCTCAAGACCCTTCTTGATTCGATTTACTACGCAGTTGTGTCTAGCTACCCGCCTCCCATGCGAGCGATAACATTTTTGCATGATGTGGTTTGACGTTTCGGGAGCGTCACATCCTGCACGACACTGTCGATCCAATTCGTGCCTTCCCCTCGTAGTACGAGACTTTGTGGGTAAGGCATTTATCCGCAGTTTGATTCCGTTTACATATTCCTTCCCTGTTAGCAAACGCGTGGGTTGACTTACCCATCCGTGTTGCGGGGCGTAATGACCCGCTTCCCGGAGACCGTTACCATCAACAGACATGAACAACCTATTTGCCCAATACTCTTCTATTGCTGGACGCGATAACAGTTCATTTTGTTCAGCTAGCAATCTAACTCGGGCCTTCCGCTTTTCGTCTTCGATGAAGGAGCTGGCTACTTCGGATTGTTCGAAGTTAGGCCATTTTATATTGCTCAATCGACTTAGACGAAGCATCGGGGCCATCCATCTTAATGATGGAATCCCGAGTCCCCCACATTTTGGGGGGGCATGAACGAACGCTATCGGCACATCCAGTGGTAAATTTAACCATTTACGCACATAGAATCGTATCAATTTGTCAGATTTCCGTAGCACTCCTATCGTCACACTCCCAAGGGTTAACTTGTGATAGAGCTGTGGGATAAGGACTGTTCGGAGGGCAAATATCTTCTGTTGTGGTTTAAGAGGGGCTTGAGACAATCTTAGTAGCTTTGGACCAATGTCCTCGGCCGGATTGCATTTTACCCTCCCGTTTGCAGTGAAATGGATTCCTAAATACTTCCATTCGTTAGTACGCTTCAGTGATGGACACTCGTTCAAACCTACGCAAAAGCTCTGTGGTTCCAACACAGTACACTTCTGTTTCGGTTGACCCTTAATACCAACAGTGAAACACTTATCGGCATTTAGAGTGAGACCAACAGATGCAAGATAGCAACCTGTCTTGTCCAACAACGTTTGAAGCCCCTTACGAGTTTCCGCAAATAGCACCAAATCATCTGCAAACGCGGCCGCGTTTGTCATGGCAGTTCCGACCTTGGTACCAATTTCTTTGGGAAAGGCTCTAAGTAATTGGTCGATGACCAGATTAAATAGAATAGGAGACAAAGGGTCACCCTGCTTCACTCCTCTAGCAGGGACGAATTCCTCTGAGCTCCAACCTTCTCCGCAGAGACTGGTACCCCCAACCTCGTACGAGCTTTGTACGTAGTCGACGAATTCGTTTGGCGCGCCGTAAGGACTTAATGCATCTTCCTTTATGTTTATCCCAGTGACGCTGAACCAAAGCGTACTGCTGCCTTCTGTTTTCTCTCCTATTCCGAGGCCGCCGTGTCGGCCTCGTCAGCATGCGTCGTGCATCCTGTATCGGAAAAATTCCCTGGAGATAAACTGATAAACATTGGAGAGTGGTTTCCTTCCCGTCGAACTCCGCCCTATCTATGATAGTTTGAAGTTCTTGGGCTCTCCATTTGGAATTACAAACTACGGGGCAATACCCGCGTAGTGTCCGCATGATTCCACTGTTAGACGTTTCTGTTTGTGGAGTAATTGGATTAGTTTCCGACGTTGATACTTGTTGGTGTTGCTCACTACTACTAGGGCGGCGCCGTATGGTTAGATTAGCAACTCTCGGGGCGAGAGCAGATTGCCCCCTTATCTGCTCAATTTTCTCCTTATATTCGCCCCTCTGTCTCAGCTTTTTAATAGCTTCGACGCTCCGGTTTTCAAAGAAAACCGCTAGTTGCTTGTTTATGTGTCTAGTTCCATTTGCCGTGAGCTCCACTTCCTTTCTCGCCATCATCCACTTCTCTTCCTCACTCCACCTTGCCTTAATATCGACTCTTCGACGAATATTATCCAGTTCGTCAGGGTGCCGAGACCTCATATGAATTCCAAGTCCTCTTTTGCTTGTAAAGGATTGTTCACATATTCCGCATGGCACCATACCCAAGGCTGCCGCTGCGTTTGGTATATATTGGTCTTCCCCCGGGAAATTATCCGCGGGGGGTCGGGTCAGCAACGAATCATCCATTATCCGAGGCTCAATATTTCTTGACATGGTACCAATATATAAGATCCCATAGAGATACCAACCCTATGGGAAATTTCGCCGCTCAAATTAGCTGTTAAACAGTAGACTGAATAACATTACCGGTGAACACCACGAGGAGGTTTTGAGTCGACTTGAGTTTTCGATATGACTGACGAATTACGGATCTCCTTGCGGAAATTTGTTCCCCTTCTGCACATCTAAACACCAGTTCACCTTAAGAGAGTCATAGTTACTCCCGCCGTTGACCCGCGCTTACTTGAATTTCTTCACTTTGACATTCAGAGCACTGGGCAGAAATCACATTGTGTCAACACCCGCTAGGGCCATCACAATGCTTTGTTTTAATTAGACAGTCGGATTCCCCAAGTCCGTGCCAGTTCTGAATTGATTGTTAATTGATAATCGTTATAATTAATAAGAACTAATTGGTTTGACCCAATTAGTATTCTTAAAAATTTTAGCAAGAAAGTTCCACAATTGGCTACGTAACTAAACTATCCGGGGAACAAGAAACTAACATAAATGCTAGAAACTCTATTTACCCAGAACGAGCACATAAACCATGTTATTGTTTCCCAATCAAGCCCGACTATCTCAATCTTCAGAGCCAATCCTTATCCCGAAGTTACGGATCTAATTTGCCGACTTCCCTTACCTACATTATTCTATCGACTAGAGACTCTTCACCTTGGAGACCAGCTGCGGATATTGGTACGGCCTGTTGAGAAGGGTGCGTGTCCCCACCATAAATTTTCAAGGTCCGAGGAGAAAATATCGACACAACAGTATATGTCATGCTCTTCTAGCCCATCTACCATATCTCTCTGCGAAAGACTTCCATGGTAGTACGGCTATAAAACAGAAAAGAAAACTCTTCCGATATCTCTCGACGGCTTCTTTATGGTCGTTCCTGTTGCCAGGATGAGCACGAGGCCCATATTTAATAACAAACGGATACTCAACAGGTTACGGAATTGGAACCGTATTCCCTTTCGTTCAAAATTATTCAAGTATTTTATTTGCCACTATTAAATTTATATATTTGCATTTTTGGTTTTACTTGAAAATTTTCGGCTTTCGCCTTGAACTTAGGACCGACTAACTCGTGATCAACCACTGTTCACACGAAACCCTTCTCCACTTCAGTCCTCCAAGGTCTCATTCGATTATTTGCTACTACCACCAAGATCTGTACCAATGGCAGCTTCATGCAGGCTTGCGCCAAACACTTCTACGCATACCATTGTACCTTCCTACTCACTAAAGTTTCAAAATTTATATCACAAGTAATATAAATCATCTACTTTAGCGGTAATGTATAGGTATACAACTTAAGCGCCATCCATTTTAAGGGCTAGTTGCTTCGGCAGGTGAGTTGTTACACACTCCTTAGCGGATTTCGACTTCCATGATCACCGTCCTGCTGTTTTAAGCAACCAACGCCTTTCATGGTATCTGCATGAGTTGTTAATTTGGGCACCGTAACATTACGTTTGGTTCATCCCACAGCGCCAGTTCTGCTTACCAAAAGTGGCCCACTGGGCACATTATATCATAACCTTAAACTTCATATCAAGAAAGTTAAGGTTCTTACCCATTTAAAGTTTGAGAATAGGTTAAGATCGTTTCGACCCTAAGGCCTCTAATCATTCGCTTTACCAGATAAGATTATTTTATATAATATTAAAATGCACCAGCTATCCTGAGGGAAACTTCGGAAGGAACCAGCTACTAGATGGTTCGATTGGTCTTTCGCCCCTATACTCAATTCTGACAATCGATTTGCACGTCAGAACTGTTTCGGTCTTCCATCAGGGTTTCCCCTGACTTCAACCTGATCAAGTATAGTTCACCATCTTTCGGGTCACAGCATATATGCTCAAGGTACGTTCCAGTTAGAGGCATAAATAATATAAATATCATTATACATAACTATATAGAACGCCCCGGGATTGTGTTAATTAGCTATAAATAGTTAAAAAACTAATCCCATTATTAGTCAAGTTAATTACGCTATTAGGTTTATATCCCAATAACTTGCACATATGTTAGACTCCTTGGTCCGTGTTTCAAGACGGGTCCCGAAGGTATCCTGAATCTTTCGCATTGTTAATCCTACAAGTGCATATAATAAACACAAAAATCAATGATAATCATGCCATTATATAATTCCGAAAAATTAACGCACTGTATTCATATAAATCTATCAACACTTTATCAAATTAATAACATTTATTCTGTGTTAAAATGCAAGCAATTTAATTTGAATAAACTATAAGTTATATTTTATGATAAATTTGGTATGCTAATAGATTACAATGTCCTTATATGGAAAAAATGCACACTATCCTCATAATATTGTTTAAATATTACAATTTTAATGATGAATTTTCCATAACGGATATTCAGGTTCATCGGGCTTAACCTCTAAGCAGTTTCACGTACTGTTTAACTCTCTATTCAGAGTTCTTTTCAACTTTCCCTCACGGTACTTGTTTACTATCGGTCTCATGGTTATATTTAGTTTTAGATGGAGTTTACCACCCACTTAGTGCTGCACTATCAAGCAACACGACTCTTTGGAAACATCATCTAGTAATCATTAACGTTATACGGGCCTGGCACCCTCTATGGGTAAATGGCCTCATTTAAGAAGGACTTAAATCGTTAATTTCTCATACTAGAATATTGACGCTCCATACACTGCATCTCACATTTGCCATATAGACAAAGTGACTTAGTGCTGAACTGATTTCTTTTCGCTCGCCGCTACTAAGAAAATCCTTGTTAGTTTCTTTTCCTCCCTAATTAATATGCTTAAATTCAGGGGGTAGTCCCATATGAGTTGAGGTTGTATATAACTTTTATATGCAATTAATTCTTTATATATAATGATAAAACATTTTATTAAATTCGTTTAATATTACTATATATATATATTTGTATAACCATTTGTTTGCAACGAATCCAACGAAGAATAATAATATAACCAAAGTTTTTCATATTTCGAATCATTAATAAGAGACAATTCTAGATAATATTTTATGCTAGACATTTCTCAGTATTATTTTGATTGAAAAAGAAAATATTTCTCTTCGTTTTTCTCAAAATTTTACTTATGTGAGAATAATGTTTTTCATATATTTCTTAATATTATGAATAAAATAATTAAATTATTATTATCCAATAATATACCATATGCTTATAAAATTTTATTAAAAAATTTGTATAAACAACTTAATTAGCATAGTCTTACAACCCTCAACCATATGTAGTCCAAGCAGCACTATAAAATTAATTAAAGTACATAACAGCATGGACTGCGATATGCGTTCAAAATGTCGATGTTCATGTGTCCTGCAGTTCACACGATGACGCACAGTTTGCTGCGTTCTTCATCGACCCATGAGCCGAGTGATCCACCGCTTAGAGTTTTATAATATTGGTTTTATATTTGGTCAAATATGTTTTTATTGAAAGAAATTAAAAATACACCATTTTACTGGCATATATCAATTCCTTCAATAAATTTATTTTTATACCTAAAATAAATGCTGCGAAATGTCTTAGTTTTATATAAGCAATAAATATCTTGGTTCTTGTTATTTATTAAATGCCATTTATTGTGATAAATATTGTAATTTATATAAAACATTAACCTGAAATCAGGTACAACATTGTATATTTTAGGTTGTGCATTATCCAATGTATGATCATAACAAATATGGCCAATACATCTTGCAACAGCGTGTATATTATGGTTCATATACACACAACATCTATATAATAAATATATAAAAAATATATATTATTATTATATTATATATATATTCGATTGCCTAGGTCGAATTATATAAACTTGCTTCGTTCGTTTCGTTTCGCTTTGGTTTGCTTTAGAAATGCCTTTGGAAATGCCTTTGAAAATGCCTTTGGAAGGAGGAAATGCCTTTGGAAGGAGGAAATGCCACTTGTATTTGCCACGTATATGCCATTTGCCACTTTTATTTGGTCATGCTTGATACATATGAATATGTATTTATGTATGTAAATAATATTAATAATATTATTACAATATTTCGATTATCCCCATTTCGAATATTTATTTGATCAAAAAGATCATTTAATTTATATATTATATATATAAATATTTGTTTGTAGTTGTGTTTGGTAATTTGTATTATTTAATTTGTATTAATATAATATTTTATTATAATTAAAAACAAATTTTTATTAACGGTAAGGATATTATACAATATTGATCCTTCCGCAGGTTCACCTACGGAAACCTTGTTACGACTTTTACTTCCTCTAAATAATCAAGTTCGGTCAACTTTTGCGAAACAACCGTAACACGCAAGGCGTCACAGTGATCACGTCCGGAGACCTCACTAAATAATTCAATCGGTAGTAGCGACGGGCGGTGTGTACAAAGGGCAGGGACGTAATCAATGCGAGTTAATGACTCACACTTACTGGGAATTCCAAGTTCATGTGAACAGTTTCAGTTCACAATCCCAAGCATGAAAGTGGTTCAGCGGTTTACCCGGACCTCTCGGTCTAGGAAATACACGTTGATACTTTCATTGTAGCGCGCGTGCAGCCCAGGACATCTAAGGGCATCACAGACCTGTTATTGCTCAATCTCATTATTGCTAGACGCAATTTGTCCATTTAAGAAGCTAGTGTCCTTATAATGGGACAAACCAACAGGTACGGCTCCACTTACATAAACACATTCAAACACAATAAACATTTTACTGCCACCATGAATGAAGGCTATATAAGCTTCAACACCATAATCCTGAAGATATCTATTTAATATATTTGAGTCTCGTTCGTTATCGGAATTAACCAGACAAATCACTCCACGAACTAAGAACGGCCATGCACCACCACCCATAGATTCGAGAAAGAGCTATCAATCTGTCTTACACACTTATGTTCGGACCTGGTAAGTTTTCCCGTGTTGAGTCAAACTAAGCCGCAGGCTCCACTCCTGGTGGTGCCCTTCCGTCAATTCCTTTAAGTTTCAGCTTTGCAACCATACTTCCCCCGGAGCCCAAAAGCTTTGGTTTCCCGGGAAGCGACTGAGAGAGCCATAAAAGTAGCTACACCCAATTGCTAGCTGGCATCGTTTATGGTTAGAACTAGGGCGGTATCTGATCGCCTTTCGTTCTTGATTAATGAAAACATCTTTGGCAAATGCTTTCGCTTAAGTTAGTCTTACGACGGTCCAAGAATTTCACCTCTCGCGTCGTAATACTAATGCCCCCAAACTGCTTCTATTAATCATTACCTCTTGATCTGAAAACCAATGAAAGCAGAACAGAGGTCTTATTTCATTATCCCATGCACAGAATATTCAGGCATTTGAAGCCTGCTTTAAGCACTCTAATTTGTTCAAAGTAATTGTACCGGCCCACAATAACACTCGTTTAAGAGCACTAATGCAGGTTTTTAAATAGGAGGAACATATGAAAAAATACAAGTATTTAAACACATATAAGAACTCCACCGGTAATACGCTTACATACATAAAGGTATAGTACTAACCACAATTGTAAGTTGTACTACCCGTATGAAGCACAAGTTCAACTACGAACGTTTTAACCGCAACAACTTTAATATACGCTATTGGAGCTGGAATTACCGCGGTTGCTGGCACCAGACTTGCCCTCCAATTGGTCCTTGTTAAAGGATTTAAAGTGTACTCATTCCAATTACAGGGCCTCGGATATGAGTCCTGTATTGTTATTTTTCGTCACTACCTCCCCGAGCTGGGAGTGGGTAATTTACGCGCCTGCTGCCTTCCTTAGATGTGGTAGCCGTTTCTCAGGCTCCCTCTCCGGAATCGAACCCTGATTCCCCGTTACCCGTTGCAACCATGGTAGTCCTAGATACTACCATCAAAAGTTGATAGGGCAGACATTTGAAAGATCTGTCGTCGGTACAAGACCATACGATCTGCATGTTATCTAGAGTTCAACCAATATAACGATCTTGCGATCGCTTGGTTTTAGCCTAATAAAAGCACATGTCCCATAAGGTTCATGTTTTAATTGCATGTATTAGCTCTAGAATTACCACAGTTATCCAAGTAACTGTTAACGATCTAAGGAACCATAACTGATATAATGAGCCTTTTGCGGTTTCACTTTTAATTCGTGTGTACTTAGACATGCATGGCTTAATCTTTGAGACAAGCATATAACTACTGGCAGGATCAACCAGAATAATGTTTTCGTTCATATTTCATTCATATTTTTTGAATAGAAATTAGTAATATAAATATATATATAGACTGACTTTAGATTTTATTTTCACATTTTATATATATATATATATATATATATATATATTTTTGGTTTTGTGTTCTATGATAGTTTGAAGTTCTTGGGCTCTCCATTTGGAATTACAAACTACTGGGCAATACCCGCGTAGTGTCCGCATGATTCCACTGTTAGACGTTTCTGTTTGTGGAGTAATTGGATTAGTTTCCGACGTTGATACTTGTTGGTGTTGCTCACTACTACTAGGGCGGCGCCGTATGGTTAGATTAGCAACTCTCGGGGCGAGAGCAGATTGCCCCCTTATCTGCTCAATTTTCTCCTTATATTCGCCCCTCTGTCTCAGCTTTTTAATAGCTTCGACGCTCCGGTTTTCAAAGAAAACCGCTAGTTGCTTGTTTATGTGTCTAGTTCCATTTGCCGTGAGCTCCACTTCCTTTCTCGCCATCATCCACTTCTCTTCCTCACTCCACCTTGCCTTAATATCGACTCTTCGACGAATATCATCCAGTTCGTCAGGGTGCCGAGACCTCATATGAATTCCAAGTCCTCTTTTGCTTGTAAAGGATCGTTCACATATTCCGCATGGCACCATACCCAAGGCTGCCGCTGCGTTTGGTATATATTGGTCTTCCCCGGGAAATTATCAGCGGGGGTCGGGTCAGCAACGAATCATCCATTATCCGAGGCTCAATATTTCTTGACATGGTACCAATATATAAGATCCCATAGAGATACCAACCCTACGCCGCTCAAATTAGCTGTTAAACAGTAGACTGAATAACATTACCGGTGAACACCACGAGGAGGTTTTGAGTCGACTTGAGTTTTCGATATGACTGACGAATTACGGATCTCCTTGCGGAAATTTGTTCCCCTTCTGCACATCTAAACACCAGTTCACCTTAAGAGAGTCATAGTTACTCCCGCCGTTGACCCGCGCTTACTTGAATTTCTTCACTTTGACATTCAGAGCACTGGGCAGAAATCACATTGTGTCAACACCCGCTAGGGACATCACAATGCATTGTTTTAATTAGACAGTCGGATTCCCCAAGTCCGTGCCAGTTCTGAATTGATTGTTAATTGATAATCGTTATAATTAATAAGAACTAATTGGTTTGACCCAATTAGTATTCTTAAAAATTTTAGCAAGAAAGTTCCACAATTGGCTACGTAACTAAACTATCCGGGGAACAAGAAACTAACATAAATGCTAGAAACTCTATTTACCCAGAACGAGCACATAAACCATGTTATTGTTTCCCAATCAAGCCCGACTATCTCAATCTTCAGAGCCAATCCTTATCCCGAAGTTACGGATCTAATTTGCCGACTTCCCTTACCTACATTATTCTATCGACTAGAGACTCTTCACCTTGGAGACCAGCTGCGGATATTGGTACGGCCTGTTGAGAAGTTTGCGTGTCCCCACCATAAATTTTCAAGGTCCGAGGAGAAAATATCGACACAACAGTATATCTCATGCTCTTCTAGCCCATCTACCATATCTCTCTGCGAAAGACTTCCATGGTAGTACGGCTATAAAACAGAAAAGAAAACTCTTCCGATATCTCTCGACGGCTTCTTTATGGTCGTTCCTGTTGCCAGGATGAGCACGAGGCCCATATTTAATAACAAACGGATACTCAACAGGTTACGGAATTGGAACCGTATTCCCTTTCGTTCAAAATTATTCAAGTATTTTATTTGCCACTATTAAATTTATATATTTGCATTTTTGGTTTTACTTGAAAATTTTCGGCTTTCGCCTTGAACTTAGGACCGACTAACTCGTGATCAACCACTGTTCACACGAAACCCTTCTCCACTTCAGTCCTCCAAGGTCTCATTCGATTATTTGCTACTACCACCAAGATCTGTACCAATGGCAGCTCCATGCAGGCTTGCGCCAAACACTTCTACGCATACCATTGTACCTTCCTACTCACTAAAGTTTCAAAATTTATATCACAAGTAATATAAATCATCTACTTTAGCGGTTATGTATAGGTATACAACTTAAGCGCCATCCATTTTAAGGGCTAGTTGCTTCGGCAGGTGAGTTGTTACACACTCCTTAGCGGATTTCGACTTCCATGATCACCGTCCTGCTGTTTTAAGCAACCAACGCCTTTCATGGTATCTGCATGAGTTGTTAATTTGGGCACCGTAACATTACGTTTGGTTCATCCCACAGCGCCAGTTCTGCTTACCAAAAGTGGCCCACTGGGCACATTATATCATAACCTTAAACTTCATATCAAGAAAGTTAAGGTTCTTACCCATTTAAAGTTTGAGAATAGGTTAAGATCGTTTCGACCCTAAGGCCTCTAATCATTCGCTTTACCAGATAAGATTATTTTATATAATATTAAAATGCACCAGCTATCCTGAGGGAAACTTCGGAAGGAACCAGCTACTAGATGGTTCGATTGGTCTTTCGCCCCTATACTCAATTCTGACAATCGATTTGCACGTCAGAACTGTTTCGGTCTTCCATCAGGGTTTCCCCTGACTTCAACCTGATCAAGTATAGTTCACCATCTTTCGGGTCACAGCATATATGCTCAAGGTACGTTCCAGTTAGAGGCATAAATAATATAAATATCATTATACATAACTATATAGAACGCCCCGGGATTGTGTTAATTAGCTATAAATAGTTAAAAAACTAATCCCATTATTAGTCAAGTTAATTACGCTATTAGGTTTATATCCCAATAACTTGCACATATGTTAGACTCCTTGGTCCGTGTTTCAAGACGGGTCCCGAAGGTATCCTGAATCTTTCGCATTGTTAATCCTACAAGTGCATATAATAAACACAAAAATCAATGATAATCATGCCATTATATAATTCCGAAAAATTAACGCACTGTATTCATATAAATCTATCAACACTTTATCAAATTAATAACATTTATTCTGTGTTAAAATGCAAGCAATTTAATTTGAATAAACTATAAGTTATATTTTATGATAAATTTGGTATGCTAATAGATTACAATGTCCTTATATGAAAAAAATGCACACTATCCTCATAATATTGTTTAAATATTACAATTTTAATGATGAATTTTCCATAACGGATATTGTTTACTATCGGTCTCATGGTTATATTTAGTTTTAGATGGAGTTTACCACCCACTTAGTGCTGCAC